>ML322932.1:0-41994 GCA_005239505.1 Nicotiana paniculata | reverse complement strand
TAACGCCAGGCAGGGCCAAGTTGTTTGGTTTTGTCGTCCGGCTATCGCGCGGGTGTCTCCTTTTACGTAGGTTCCGACGTAGTTGCATCTTTTTAGCTCCATTTCATATCCACTTCACCCATACATGAAATAAACTCCACTAAACACTTAACAAGTATATTTTATGCATGGTATATCATATGATTCAACTATGCAATTTAGTCTTGCGTCATACGCGTGACATGATTCTTGACACGTCGAATTAAATGAGTATGCGTACACGTGACTNNGATTTGGGTTTAAGATAAACCGGTGACTTGGAACACCAAATAAACTATTCCAAGTGGCGACTCTAATAAATAAAATAATCCCATTTCGAATAATGTCACTTTAATTGGAAGAACTCCCATACCCCTTGGGGGGCGTATAAAAAGGGAGGTGTGACAATGAACGCATTCAAGATTCCAGAATATTATTTATGTAGCACATATGTTGACAATCATACAACCGTAGAAGACTCCGATATAAGTTAAAAGAAGGAATTGAGTCCAGGTCATAGACAAAGGATTGAATCATTAGAAGATTGTATCATGGATTCCATAGCGTCCATGAAAGGCTAAGGAAATAACTAATGCCATGAGCCGCAGATTGGAAGATAGATTAAGCCTACATAAAGGTTGATTATAGGGAAAGGAAACTAAAGAGTTATATCAACTAAGTAAAACAGGAGTGTGATTATTGGACCAGAAAATTATAGAAATCGTGATTGAGAACCTAGCAGAATCACTCTTATCAGAGGTATAATAGAGATGGTACAGTAGCTATATTCTATAATGGCTCTACGAGAAAGCCAATTAAAAGAAGTACCAGCCTTATAAGAAGTCAGTATGAAGCTCTCAGCGTATTGCATATACACCAAAGGTGCAACTATTATAATAGAGCTTCAAGTTGTGAATGTGAATTATACCTATGTGGAAAGGAGGTATTGAAAGAGATAGAATATGTGATGCGATATTTTAAGGTAAGTAAAGTAGGAGTGAACAACATATGAGATACTCAGATTCAGAAGGTTGGGAATGGTTCATACTTCGGATAGAAGGCTAGTAGCATTGGGATTCAATATCGGTAGTGGTGTCGATAGTGGCATATCTTCCAGAGTATGGTTTCTAAATACGGAGAGATCTATTCAAGAGAGAAAAGAAGAGTTGGAGGATATGATGTTTCGCTTGAAAATCTATGATGCAAGCAAGTTGAAGGAAGGTGGCAAATAATATAAATGGATATGTGTAAGTGGCAAACTAAAATATGGTAAAGCGGCAAGGTTTTAGGAAGTCAGGAATAAAGATAAAAAAGGGTGAGTGAGAAAATGACGAGAATGGATAAGTCCTCACGATTAAGCCTATGAAAACAAGAAGAGCTGATGGTTTATCTAAGGTATACAAAGCACAATATAAGCCTGAATGAACTCAAACGAGTCTAAGACTAATGGCATTTAGAAGAAATAGAACGTTTCCCTGGTAGTAGAATGAGGGTGTAATTGTGATGTATAAAGAATGAAGATGGGCCTTCGATTGAGTAATGACTTGAAGAGTATTTCACGAATTTTACGGGACTAAAATACCCACGTAAGATAACTCACACTAGAATGCTATGAAATACGGTTATGGGAGTATAGTATCGCCCTAGGTGGATCAGAAAAATCACTTCAAATGTTCCACGATCAATGCAAGCCCTAGTGATTATGTAAGAGGTTTCAAGTTATCAACATTAGATTATAGATCAATATTGAGGTAAATAAACAATAAATGGATAACGTTCCAACATATGAGAGGAGATAAGGGTTCCATCCTTTAGATGAGCAGTAATAAGGAAGCATTGAAGGACTTGGATTTCTATATCTATGATAAGAAACAACGAGAATGACATAGAAAAACCTATAGATTGGCTAAAATCTTGAGGAAAAAGGAGAGAAGAGTCGCATAGGCGCACTTACAAAGTTAGAGTCGTACAAGCTACAAGAATGGAAGGATTCCGACCACGACTCATGGTGTAAGAAAGAGTCCTAAAGGGGGGGATGCCCTGGCCTTTGGATTTATTCACAGAACAATTGTCGAGATGGCAAGAAGAGTATTATAGTATTCGGAAGACATAAGTTATGAACATGATAAGAGCATCAGTCAACATTCGAGGACGAATGTTCCAAAGTAGGAAATGATGTTACGCCCCGCAACAATACATCAATATTATGTCCCGCGGTATTATATTACGATGATGTTGCATCTTGTAGTATTGTACGTTGAATTTATTGTAAGGTAATTGACACCAGTCCAAGGAAAATATTATTTGGAGATTGTAAGGATTATGTATTTTAAACAAGTGATGGGTAAATTCGTGAAGGTGAGAGGGGAAGCAAGTCAAAGAAAATAAATATTCGTCCAAGTTGACATATTGGGATAAAATACGGGCTGAGCGATGATACCTGATATTTACGGACTAGTACCATACAAAGTACCATATGACCATAATAGTAGAATGTATAAAGTATATCAAAAATAAATAAAATTTTAAGTAATTTGAGACAATTCTTAATTATGCGGGTAATTGGTTAATCACCGGGTAACGGAATATTACCTAATTAAATTAATTAATTGTGGGATAAGATCAAAATTCCATGTGGAAGAAATCCACTACACAAACCGTATGACTCTTAGTCATAATTCATGACTAAGAGTCATTTTAAATAGGTGGCAACTTAACATATAATATACAAAAGACATTTCTTTCTAAGCTTTTTCAATACCAAGAATCAGATGTGAGTCTTTCCATGTACTAATGTGACTTATTATAAAGATTCGTACAAATCCTATAGGCATGAGATTCTTATATATTTTGTAAGTAAGAGACTTTCGGTTAAGGTCTCAAACGATATTTTTCAAAATAACTCTTGTTTCATATGTCTTGTTCCATAAAACTCTTCTACAAAGTAAGATAAGATTAACGTCATTTTGCTCATCAAAAATTTCATACGAAATAATATTACGTAATAGCAACGGGATTTTGCGATTCTAAGGGAGTACGGTGTACTCTTTTGCAAGAATATCATACGGATTTTCTTATTTCAGGTATGTTAAGGCTAGCCCTTATTTCTTTTGGCATGATCTAAATTATACAGAAGAAAAGAGAAAATGCACAATTTTCATAAATGACTCTATTCATAAAAATACTAGGGGTGTCTATATTCTTGATTCCCCATGTGAATTATTATTATATTTTCTGTTCATGGGTCTCAAGAAATACGTATTTGATAAACTTTAAAGAAGGGCATATTGATTTTTATGGCATTCCGAGAAAATATTATTAACGTATTTATTATGCATTTCATGCATTTATACATGTACATTGACCCATAACCAGATGGTATTATATACGCGTATATATGTATATTATATTTATATGGATATGGGAAAAAGGTTACGACGTTATATACGCACCACCACCTGATCAGCTGGTATACGTTGATGATTTTGCCCATAGTGGCCGATATGATATGATGGGATGCCCTCAGAGGCCTGATGACGTTATGAAACATGTATCTATGTATTACATGACATTTATACGCATATGCATGGAATTATAAATATTTCATGATTTACAGAGCTATCTATACTTACATGTTGAGTTATTTACTCTATATTTCTTCCATGTATGTTATGTACTTATTTATGTGCCTTACATACTCGGTACATTATTCGTACTGACGTCCTTTTTGCCAGGGGACACTGTGTTTCATGCCCGTTGGTCCTGATAGATAGGTCGAGAGCCCTCCAAATAGGATATCAGCTCAGCGGAAGATATCGGTGCGCTCCATTTGCTTCGGAGTTGCTTGTTTGGTTATATGATTTAGACGTGTATTGTTTGGTATTTGAGGTACTCTGTCCCGACCTTTATGAAAATTATGTATTCTTAGAGTCTTGTAGACAGATGTCATGTACGTAAAAGATTGTATGGCCTTGTCGGCCTATGTTCAGTATACGAGTGGTTAGTTTGGTCTTATAGGCCCGTATGTCTTATGTATAAGTTGATATCACATGTTGTATTCTACTTATCTCATAGAAGCCTTCAAGCTCAATTTTCTATGATAGTATGACATGAAAAGATACGTTATGTTGGTACCCGGTTGAGTAAGATATTGGGTGCCCGTCGTGGCCCATCGGTTTGGGTCGTGACCGAAATAGTGCATCATTCACTTCTCATTGTGAAAGGCTTTGTATCAAACAAGTGTTGACATCATCCATGTGATGTCATCAAACGGGTATTAACAAATAGCATTACAATAAAACATCACTGGAACACTTGAGAATTGATTCAAGCACTCCAACCGTTCATCCTGTCAAGCATTCAAGTCTCAAGTGCATCAAGAACAAAGAACAACACTACTACAGACCAGTTCCTATAGCAAGTATCTTGTATGTCCTTAGTTGAGTTGTATCTTTGTGTTTGTTCTTCATTTTAATTCCTAAGTTGCTTATCTAGAAGCTTTTACTAAGAATCTCCAAAAACCATAAAACCTTAGAGTTTGTGTCGTGACTAGAGTTCATCATGAGTTGAAGTCTTTGTAATAAGTATGTTGCAAAGTGGCTTGTAATAGGTGTATTACAAGTTAGTGAGGTTGAAGTCTGTGTAATAAAGTTATTACAAAGTAGTTTGTAATAGGTGTATTGCAAGTTAGTGAAGTTGAAATCCTACCAGTGTAGGTCGTACTTTTTATCCCCTTGAGTAGGGATTTATCCACGTAAAAATCTTGTGTCTCATTTACTTACTATTTCATTAGTTAGTACTGCGGGAACTGTCACAGGACCAGGTCTCTACACAGTTTGGTAGACTCATATGTTCTATCGCTTATCTTTGTTTTGGTGTTGCAACTGTGGCCCAGATGCAGGGCCCGATTTCGGAACTAAAGCAATGGGTCGAGGGCCTAGTGTCACAGAGACCCTACTCAAAACATGCCTGGATGGAGTTGTCAAAGGGTCGATGGAAGGCTCGTAATCATGGTAAGTTTATGCCTCGGATTGGTTATTGTTCTGGCCTCTTATCGAACTCACTTGTCTCTTTTTCTTTTGTAGGTCTCGGGAAAGATGTTTCTATGAGACCCCCTTCTAGTGATGAAGAAGTCCTTCCCCAACCACCAGCTCCAAAGCAGGCCAAGGAGAAAAAGAGGAAAAGGGCCCCGAGTCCCCCGGGCTCAGAAAAGAAATAACCGGTGAGGAGGTCCAGTAAGCCCAAGGTGTACACTGCTGTTATATCCTCGGACTCGATCCGACAATTAAGGGATGGGTTCGAAGAAGATGAAGAAGAAGATAAATCCAAGTTAGTGGTCCGTGTGCAGGCTACTGCTTCAATACAAAAGTCCTCCGAACCGGAGGGGTTTGATGGGGGAGCTTTGGTCGAAATCCCTGATTCAGAAATAGTAGAGGCCACTCCGTCCCCTGCTAAGGCGATCGAGAGAGAGACCGGGGGCGATGATTTTCGAATGGTGGAAGAGGACTTGAGGCACAATCTCGGGGTGATCGATATTTCGGTATCCCCTCAGGTTTCGGATGCTATGATCCGTGGGCCAACAAGCTCGAAAGTTGCTCAGGGGGCGACCGACATCCATAGATTTTTTGACGGGATTTAATCTGCTACCTCTGAGGATGTCACTGGGTTCGGAGATTTATCAGTGTTGAAGAAGGTACCTTCATCAGGCGATAATGGATCTTCATCGAGCCCGAGACTGGTGGAACGATTCCCCGCCCCGAGTGCTAACCCAGTGCACATGCGAAACATAATACTTACTGTCCCGAAGGCTGCTTGGGTCTTCTCTCTCCCCATAGGAATTGCTAGCTATTTGAGAGGCTTGGTGACCGAGGAGGGCCAAGCCATGATGAATGTTGTGGGGGCCGCTTGCATGTTTAATGAGGCTCAACACACTCTAAATCAGGTAACTTCGAGAGTCTCTTCCTTATATTTTTTTGAACTTAGAATTGTAGGTTATTCTAACATCTTCTTCCTTTCTTGCAGGCTTCGGTTTTGCATCACGAGGCTTTCATCAGAATTCGTGTAAAGCGTGAGGCTGAGGTCCGAGACCTCACTAAGAAAAGTGATACCTACAGTCTTCTCAATGAGAAGCTTCAAGCCGATTTAGTTGCGGCTCAAGATGAACACATTGATATGGTCGAGAAGGTATTTCGAGTACTTCACGATAGTGAAGATGAGTTGGAGATAACGAATAACAATTCGATTCTGCATAGAGGCTCGAGTAGATCGGACGACTCCACAAGCAGGTGGACAAGATACATGCCAACGCTGAAGTATTAAATAAAAATATGGATATCCTAGCCTAAAAAAGGAGAACATCCAAGAACAATTGGAAGATTCAAAAGAGAAATCCTCGGTGTAGGTCGAGAAGATCAAGACGCTTCAAGTGATCGCAGTTGGCATAAAAGGTGATGATAAAGTGGCCTAGTTTAAGGTCGACGTCAAGGGAATCCATGCCAAGGCTAAGATCATGATAAATCATGCCAAATGGCAAGCTTGGAGGGAGGCCCTCGAGGAAGCTCATGCCCAGGGTTTCTATATCATGGCCGATACTGAAGATACCAAAGCGGAAGAAGCCCAGGCCCGGAAGCTGGCCTTCCCTGAGGAAGACTCTGATACCCTTAGTGAATCCGAAGACGGGGACGACCCTGAGGATGGATATGCAACCTCCGATGAAGACCATGCCACTTAGGACTTTGTATTTTTTTGTTCTTCATTTTGCACTTTTTTTGAGGTCGTTTTGGCCGTTGTAAATTTTTGGACTAGGCCGATTTGGCCCTTGTAAAACATTATTCTGTATAAATATAAGGCTTTATTTTTCCCTTCTGGATTTTAATATTTTTCCTTTGCTTTGTTATTTTCACTTCACAAAAGTTGAAATGCCTTAGCATGGAACAATAAGGTTGTGTTCGAGGGTTCAAACAAACCTTGCCTTTATTGCCTTTCTGGGTTAAGGCGTTATTAGGGTTCAATGCTACCGAAGTTTTTCCCCGAAAATATCTTAAGTTTTTATGATTTTGCCGAGGGTAGCCTTTAGAACCGGTTGTGAAAGAAATTTTTCTTTTTGGAAGGCCTATTTTTGTTACGGATTTCATACATCTCCGAGCTGTGTTAAATTGGCTGTAGCCTTTTAATTTGGGAGCTTTCCATTGGGCTTGTGTAGTTCTCCGAGTGGGGTGGTCGTGAGCATTAAGAATCAGGGAGTTTCCTATTAGGTCTTTTGCCCACGAGGCCCGATGACTTGGGATTTTTGAATTGGACAGCAGTCCCTGAGTGAGGGAGTGGTCGTTCGTATTATGGTTAATTATTGCCCTTGGGCTCGTTATTTTTGGAAGTACAAAGCTCTTCAAGAAATGTAAAGAGGAAAATTTTTTAATTATAAGAGGTTTTCAAGGAAATTAATTCTTTATTGTCGATCAAAGCAGTCATACATATGTCAAGGCTCGAACAATCTTTGTGGGCACGATTTGTTTTGACTATTTGGCCCCTACATTAAGTCCTATCTATCGAGACCCTCCTTTTTATGAAGTAGTTTTCTCGCTAGAGTTTATATTCAAAGATAACACATATCCGAGGGTAGCCCCCCAGTATTCGAGGTTGATTGCTAAGGAACCTCGGATATTGGTTCGATGCCGATTCGTAATCGGGCTTGGTTCTAAGTTAGCATGGTTCATTGTTGACTTATTAAAAACCTCGCCAAAAAACCCATTCGGGACAAAACCGATCTAAGGGAAAAAGAGTGCAACACGTGCTTTCAGACCTAAAGACTTCGTTTCGTTCGCCAAAAATGGGTTGAGCTTTGGATATTGATTCATTATGGTCGTCAACTCGGCAATTTCTTGCCCATGATCATGCAATTCCTTGTGTAGGTGAATCACATTTGGATCACCTTGAGGAATTTTAGATCTACTTTTCCATGACGATGAAGTATCCGCCATTTCATCCAAGATTTCACAAGCTTTGACATATGGCGTTGTCATAAAATTTCCATCGGCAAGTTGGTTGACCACGCATTGATTTGTAGCGTTGATCCCCCTGTAGAAGGTTTATTGGATCATGGCCTCAGTCATATCATCATTCGGGCAATCTTTAACCATGTTATGATACCTCTCCCAAATCTCGTGCAAAGGCTCATTGGGTTCTTGCTTGAAATCTAGAATCTCATCCCGAAGAGTAGCCATATGCACGGGCAAAAAGAACTTGGCAATGAATTTTTCCGCCAACTCATCCCATGTATGGATGGAATGGTTGGTAAATCTTTCTAACCAATCCAAGTCCTTTCCTCGTAGAGAGAAGGGTAATAGCCTCAACCTTAGAGCATACTCAGAGAAATTTGTCTCCTTGCTCCCCCAACAAGTATCCACAAATCCTTTGAGGTGCAAGTATGCATTTTGACTTGGAGCCCCAGTGATGAATCCTCGTTGCTCTAGCAATTTATTCATCACATTGGTGATTTGGAAGTTGCCCGCCCTAATGCGGGGTGGGACTATGGCACTTTCATAACCTTCGTTCGGCAACACCCTGTGTGTAGCCGCTCTTGGTGGAGATGGGGGAGGGACGGGAATATTATCATGAGGCGATCGGCCTCGCCTATTTGCTTGAGGTTCTGGATGAACCTCATCACCTTGGTCATCGTCCACTTTCTCCCCCAACGGCAAATATTCGACAGGATCATTGTTGAGAGCCATTTTTTTTTACCTATAATCAATTCACAAAAAAGTTAGTAACCCGGTAGGAAAAGAAGACAACTCACACACCAAGCTAAATATGTATTTAAATCCGTTTTTAGCTCCCCAACAACGGTGCCAAAAATTGAGTCGCCCAAACTCACACCACTAATTGGGGTTGTGAAGCGATCGATGCAATTATAAATACACAACACGAGTCGAGGTCGATTCTACAGAGAGCTTATGTTGGATTAGGTATATATCTAGTCTAAGTGTATGACATGCCTAAATTGCGCTTCCACATATTCAGTTGTTTCTTTCTACTTCTAATTTCTTATGCTAATGCTTGTAATTGTAAAGCTAAGAGACAATGTTTTTGGTATTGTTGTTTTTTAGGTTATAAAAGATCTACGGCTATGACTTCCACCTACTTGGTTACCTAACGGATTGAGAGACTTAGGGCATGTTTGGTTGGTCGGGATATAATACGTAAATCACATGTGATTTCTCACTATATACCTCTCGGTAGTTTGGGTGATTTTGCCCAATTTGGCTTTCTCAAGTCCAAGTGGGTATTTCACGAAACAAGTGATAGATACTAAAGTCGAGTCTTACTATCTCTAGATTCAAACCTTTAATTGGGGCTATTAATTTTTTGGGTTCACCCCAATTTCTTGTTAGCCAAGTTTTCCTAGACTTTGTACCTCTTTCTCAAGTAGAGGCTAAGTCAATTAGGCATGAATCAATGTTTGCAACCATCAATTCTTAAATTCAAGTAAGGACTAAGCTAAATATCATATACCCAATCATAAATAAACCCTAAATCAATCACCCATTGGGTAACCATACTAGGGTTGAGTCACATACCTAACTAAGGGTTTGGCTACTCATAGACAAAAATGAAGAAATTAAAGAAGAAACTAAGATTAAACTTAAAATAGATGATTAAGAGAAGAAAATCTAATATTAAATGATAATCTATTACAAAGTAACCCAAAACAGTAAAAGAAAAACGGTTGCCTATTCTCACGTGTTCCAACTTAACCTAAAAATGACAAAAAGATCTATTTATACCTAGCTAAAATTATCGAACACAATTTCCGCTGCAGAGGTTGTGCGGCCGCACAATCCTGTGTGCGGTCCACACTTTGAAGTTGACTTGACATGATGGACTTCTGCATCCGCATAATTCTGGGGTGCGGCCTCACTTCTTCGGATTGTGCGGACCACACATTTCTAAGTGCGGCCGCACTCTTAGGCTTGAGCTGGACAAGGCCAATTTTCTGCGGACCGTACATTTATGAGTGTGGTCGCACTTTAGCATTCTGCTGGTGCACAATAATAGTGCGGTCCGCACTTCTTCAGTCCCCTAAAACACCATCTCTCTGAACCTTGTCTTCTGTGGCCGCACAATAATTGGGCGGTCCGCACTTTGTGAAGAAATTTTGACAGAGGTTCTTCATACTCTGCAGCCGCACATAGTATTGTGCACTTTTGGTCTATTTTTCTTTGTTTTGGTCCTTGTCCAATTTTACTCCTTCTTGAGTTAATTTTCATTTCTTTGGCTCGTTTCCTAATATTCCTGCAAGAAAACACATTTCATTAGTTCTGGGAATACCTTTAAGCATTTTTGAGCTAAAACATAAGTAAAAGAGTGCCAATAAGTGGTCAAAATCCCTACTTATCACCTGCGCACAAACACATCACGATTCACCTTGTCCAAAGACGGAACCTTGTTCAGAAGGATGTTCGATAGTCCATTAGCAATATGTCTGGGACTGGAAGATACTGAATATGTTATGAGGGAAATTCACGAGGGCACTTGCAGAAATCATTTGCGGTGCCAAATCATTGGTCCACAAAGTAATCATAGCTGGATACTACTGGATCGACCTGGAGAAAGACGCAAAAAGAGTTTGTACGAAAATGCGACAAGTGCCAAAGACATGCACCGATGATTCACCAACCTGGGAAACTACTCCATTCGGTCTTGTCCCCGTGGCCATTCATGAAGTCGGAAATGGACATTGTTGGCCCTCTTCCATGGGTGCCAGGTAAATCTCAATTTATTTTATTTATGACTAATTATTTCTCTTAGTAGGTTGAAGCACAGGCTTTCGAGAAAGTTAAGGAAAAGGAAGTCATCGACTTCATTTGGGATCACATCATATGCCGATTCGGGATTCCCTCCGACATTGTATGTGATAATGGAAAACAGTTCGTCGGTATCAAAGTGACCAAATTTCTCGAGGATCACAAGAGAAAAAGAATCTATCAACACCTTATCATCCCAATGGGAATGGGCAAGCTGAATCGACCAACAAAACTATCATCCAAAATCTTAAGAATAGGCTAACCGATGCCAAAGAAAAATGGAAGGAAATTCTACTCGAAGTTCTTTGGGCATAAGCAAGTCCAGTACTGGGGCTACCCCGTTATCATTAGTTTATGGCATCGAAGCTCTAATGCCGTCCGAGGTCGGAGAACCAACTATCAGGTTCCGATACGCAACAAAGGAGTCAAATGATGAGGCCATGAATACGAGCCTAGAATTATTGGATGAAAGGCGTGAAGCCACTCTCGTCCGATTGGCTGCCCAAAAACAACGGACCGAGAGATACTACAATCGAGGAGCCAACTTTTGGTATTTCACTATCGGAGACTTAGTGCTAAGGAAAGTCACTCTTAATACCCAAAATCCGAACGAAGGAAAATTGGGTCCGAACTGGGAAGGACCATACCAGATTCTTGAGGTCGCCGGAAAAGGGTCCTACAAGCTCGTAATTATGAGTGGAGAATAACTACTGAGCAATTGGAACATATCTCACCTAAAACGATATTATTGCTAATGTACGAACCCTTTAAATTTCATTTTTATTTCATACTAACACTTGCAGGTGGTCAACAAGAATCGAAGATCATTTCCCACTTCCATTTCTTGATCAAATGCTTGATAGGTTGGCCAGATGAGATTTTTATTGTTTCCTTGATGGATATTCCAGCTAAAATCAAATTCTTATTGCTTCGGAGGACCAAGAGAAGACTACCTTCACTTTTCCCTATGGAAAAATTTTATTCTCGTGGATGCCATTTGGTTTATGCAATGCACCGATGACTTTTCAATGATGTATGATGGTCATCTTCACCGACATGGTGGAGGACTTTCTTGAGGTCTTCATGGATGACTTTTCTGTGGTCGGGAATTCTTTTGATGAGTGCTTGAACAACTTGGACAAAGTATTGGCAAGATGTGAGGAAACAAACTTGATTTTGAATTGGGAGATATGTTATTTTATAGTCGAGGAAGGCATTGTCCTCGGCCACAAGATTTCAAAGCATGGTATTGAGATCAACAAGGCCAAAATTGAGGTGACCTCCAAACTCCCACCCCCTACATCAGTGAATGGAGTGAGGAGCTTCTTGGGTCATGCGAGGTTCTATCCCCGATCATTCAAGGACTTTTCTAAGGTGGTAAACCCCTTGTGTAAACTTTTGGAGAAGGATGTCAAGTTCCATTTCAACGAGGATTGTATGAAGGCATTTGAATTGCTAAAGTTCAAATTGACTACTACTCCTATTATCACCACACCGGATTGGAGCTTGCCTTTCAAGCTCATGTGTGATGCAAGTGATGTGGTGTTTGGAGCGGTGTTGGGTAACGTATCAACAAAATCTTCCATCCGGTATACTATGCTAGTAAGACCATGAATGATTCCCTAGTTAACTACACAATGACCAAAAAAGAGCTCTTTGTTATTGTATTTTCTACGGAGAAGTTCCGGCCGTACTTGATGGGTACAAAGGTGATTGTACACACCGACCATGTGGCGCTTCGATATTTGATGAGCAAGAAAGATTCTAAAGCAATATTAATGCGGTGGGTGCTTCTATTGCAAGATTTTGATCTAGAGATTCAAGACTACAATGGTAGAGAAAACCAAGTGGCAGACCACTTGTCTCGTTTGGAGGAGGAGGGGAGGCCACATGACGGCCTTGAGATAAATTATTCCTTCCCCTACGAGCAACTTCTATCCATTTCAATGACCGGGATGCCATGTTTCACCGACTTAGCCGATTATCTTGTGAGTGGTATTGTACCGAATGAGTTCTCTTCAAACCAAAGGAAGAAGCTCAAACGGGATTTCCTTGACTATTATTGGGATGATCCGTATCTCTTCCAGATTTGTATCGATAGGGTATTCGACAATGTGTACCAGAGGAGGAACAAGTGGAAATTCTTGAGGCTTTCCACTCTTCACCATATGGTGGTCACCATGGTGGAGCTAGAACGGAAAGACAAGTGTTGAGTTGTGGATTATGATGGCCTACTCTTTACAAGGACGCTATCGATCTCGTCAAACGTTGTGATGAATGTCAAAGGGCCGGTGGGATCTCTAAGAAAAATGAGATGCCCCTCTCCATTATCTTGGAGATTAACATTTTCGATGTGTGGGGCATTATTTCATGGGTCCGTTCGTGAGATCTTGTGGGAACACTTACATTTTGGTAGCTGCGGATTAAGTGTCAAAGTGGGTTGAAGCCATGGATTTACCCAACAATGAAGCTCGGAGTGTGGTGGCATTTTTGAAAAAGAACAACTTCACGAGATTCGGTACTCCAAGAACCATTATTAGTGATAGAGGATTGAACTTTTGTAACAATGCTTTTGATACCTTACTCACAAAGTATGGTGTTACTCACAAAGTCTCGACCCCCTATCATCCTCAAGCAAGCGGGTAAGTGGAAGACTCCAACCGGGAGACCAAGAGTATTTTATCAAAGACAGTGAATGCCAGCCGGACGGATTGGTCAAAGAAACTTGATGATGCTCCTGGGGCTTATAGGACGGCTTACAAAACACCGATTGGTATGTCTCCGTACCGGTTAGTGTTCGGGAAAGCTTGTCACCTTCTGGTGGAACTTGAGCACAAGGCTATGTGGGCATTGAAGAAGCTTAATCTTGAATGGGATGTCGCCGCCAGCTTAAGGGCGGCACAATTGAATGAGCTTGATGAATTCTGGTACCATGCTTATACAAGTTCGTCCTTATACAAGGACAAGATGAAGTACATCCATGACAAGTACATCCGACACAAGGAGTTCAAAAAAGGTGATCTTGTGCTATTGTTCAATTCTCGGTTGCGGATGTTTCCGGGAAAGTTGAAGTCTAAGTGGAGTGATCCATTTGAGGTTGTGCACGTGAAACCTTTTGGTGCATTAGACTTGAAGAACAAAAATGATGAAGTGTTTAGATTCAATGGTCACCGGGTGAAACATTATCCCGGAAAAGTTGATGATGGCCACGTCGTGGCGTTAATCCATTTCAAGTGATTGATGGTAATCTGCTTCGTGTCGTGACGTTAAATCAGGCGCTCCTTGGGAGGAAATCCATGTTTCTTTTCATATTTTATTTTATTCTTTGTTAGATAGGTTTTGGTTTTGAGCTAACTGGTTTTGAAGTGAATTGCAGGAATGAGTGTACATAGCAGTGATTGTGTTGAAAAATTTGGCCAAGTGTTGAACAAAGTGCGGACCGCACGTTTATTGTGCGGACCGCACGTTTATTGTGCGGACCGCACGTTTATTGTGCGGACCGCACAATACTGATTGTAACCGCAGAAGGGAGTCTGCGGCCGCACAACTGGAGACCCAAAAATATGAACTCTCTGAAGTTTTGAGTTGCAGAGAATAGGCTATTCTGCGGTTGCATACAAAAATGTGCGGATAGCACAAATTTCTGCGGCCGCATTCACTTTTGTGCGGACCGCAGAATCTCAGCCAAGGTCTAGGTAAAGAGTGCAGACCGCACTCAAAATTGTGCGGCCGCACTCAACTTACTTTTTGACCGACTTGGTCAAACTATAAATAGGACCTTTGAACACTATTCACACTTTACACTCTATGAGTTCTTGAGCCCTAAGAAAACACTGTACGCTACAAAATAACTCACACTCGTTTCATCAAGTTTAGATTATCACATGCATCCTTCATCATCTGGTATGTTCAATCCATGTTAGATTTTCTTCAATTTTTCTTAATCTTTTGTTTTTGATTAGTTTAGTTATTTTTAGGCCTAAAAATGTCAAATGTTCATATGTGCTTAAAATCATGTGGGTAATTCATGCATGTTCATTGGGGACTGAGTAGACCATTGATCATGTTTATTTGCAAATACAATGTCTAATTTGTGAAAATATTGCAAGAAATCTAAAGTCAGTGCCGCTTAATTTCAAATTGTGCAACCGCACACAATATTGCGCGGTCCACAGATCCTTAAATTAGGGAAAAAATGTTTCTTGAATAGTGCGGACCACACTCAAAATTCTGCGGTCAGCAAAAAAATTGTGCGACCATAGAAAAATGTGTGCGACCGCACTTTGGAACTTGAGAGAACCAGTGCTCTCAACTTGGAATTATGTGGCCGCACTCAAAATTGTGTGGTCTGCACTTCAGGATGTGCGGCCGCACTCAAAATTGTGCGGTCCGCACTTTGAGATGTGCGACCGCACTTTGAAATTGTGCGACCGCACTCGAAATTGTGCGGTTCGTACTGTCTCTTCTGTAGACTACTTTCCTGAAAGTGTCATGCAATTGTTTACACTGTCTAACTGACTTATGTGTTTTATATTGAAGACAATGGTTCGATCACGTGGTAGAGGCGATACTTCTAAAGGGAGAGGTGAACCCTCCCGAGGTCGAGGAAAGGGCACTCACCCACTGGGAGTGTAATCAAAATCCATCACAAAGAAGCCGACTAGTGGGAGAGGTAGGGACACAGAGCCCTCAGAATCTAGCTCATATGCCCCGTCTAGGGAATCCTCCGAGGGTCGTTCAATGGAGGTACAGCCTAAGGCCCAGTCCCAACCACCACAGACTACTGGGAGATATCGATTGAGCAACGAACCCTCAATTACAGCAAGTTCTCTTGAGGGTTCCGATGCCGATATCCAGGGTTCAGATCCCTCCTCTGCACCTACTCCTCCTACACCAGTTGCAGTTGATGATGATGTTGATGTCTCTGATGATAGTAGAGGAGGTGACACTCGAGTGGGCGGCCTAGAGAGGTCGAAGAAGAAGGAATCAAGGGAGGATAGATTTGTGACTTTGACGACTTTCACAAGGTTCAGAGAGTGATGGCCCTAGAGATCGCTCACACTTGAGTGAAAGTTCTTAAAGAAGTATTTGTATAAATTCAATCTAAATGGCTTTAGACAGTTCAAGGAGAGAAAGGGGTGCATGTGGTTCACCCAAAGTGTCATCGATGCAAATGAACACTTGGTACGGGAGTTCTATGCCAATGTGGCTCACATAAAGAAGGGTACCAAAATATCAAAGATGAGGAATTTGAAAGTCGGATTCGACCCCATCACTCTGAACACTTACCTGGGATTTGAGGAGGTAGAGGCAGTCTAGTACCTAGAGAAGCTTGCTATGGGTGACGCAGCTCGCCCTTGGCTAGCTGAGATGTTGGCTGGTCGAGGATCACCACCACCGTGGATCACATCAGGGGTTCCTATCCTCCGGGCCGCCCTAAATTTTGAAGCAAAAGGTTGGTAGACCTTTGTGTGCAGCCATATTGACCCAAGAAGGAATGAGAACAATCTCCCACTTCACCGAGCAGTTCTGGTGGAATCTATTATGGATGGGTACTCAATCAATGTGGGTGCCATCATGTCAACCAACATGAAATTAGCTGTCCGCAATGATGGAAGCTCCTACCTATATCCCAACACCCTCACCGAATAATTCAACGATGTAAAGGTGGATCCAACGACATTTGATACAAAAGTGAGGGCCAAGAATCCCTTCTCATGGTACCACCTGCAGTGTGTCGACAACCTAAAGTTCAAGGGTAAGGCCACTACCACCGTTGGTCAGTCTGACAAGCCATCAGTGGTAGGTACATAGACGAGCCTTCCACTGGGATAGTTGACATTCTACCACCTTCATCTTCTAGACCATCAGCTCCAGTACCAGTGCCAACCTCATCCACTTATCCACTCACTGCGTTGCGAGTCTCCCCGACATTGGCAAGCCTCAACAACTGTATGCAGACAAGCACTTCTAAGATGTCTGACATATCATGTACTATTGCAACACATTCCTCTACTCCATCAGTACCACAAGTCCCTCCATCAGTGGAGGAAACATTGACGAAGATTCTAGAGAACTAGAAGACCATTGTGGATACACATGTGGCTCATGGGGGAGCTATTAAGGAGTCGGGCAAGCAGGTGAAGAAGATGAGGAAATACCAGGCTTCAAAAAAATCAGTGGAGAGATTGAGAAAGGAGGTGACGAAGATCACAACAGCAGGTGATTTACCATTTGACCATCAGCACCATCAGCACCATCAGCACCATCAGCAGAGGCACTAGCTGGTCAGTCTGACGAACCGGATCTTGCTGCCCATACTGCTAAGGAGATGCTTCAGATGTTAGCCAACCCTGTTGTTCCCCAGCCAGATGATGATGAGATACAGTTGGAGGAGCCCGAGGGTGGTGATGCTTCCAGTCACCCTGAGACCACATAGGGAGTTTTCTTTACTCTCTACCCTCCCTTATTTTGATTTTGCTAAGCATTGAGGACAATGTTTGCTCTTATTCAGGGGGTGGTCTATTTTGGTTTGATTTGATGAAATTTGATGACATTGGCCTGTAATAACTTTAATACTCTTTTTCTTCTATCTTTATTTTCTCTTTCATTATGTATATATTCCTCCCTCTTGTATATATTTTATTCTTCTCGGTTTGTATATTCATTTTCCTTACTTTCAGTAGTTTATTTCATAGCTTCTTCATTTTGTTTTCCTAATAGTATAGCTTCTTATTTACTTTAATATATTCTTTTTGATTTGTTAGCTTCTTTTATGTTTAAGTGAACAATAAGCATTTGGTTTTCTTAAAGCCACGGTTCTTTCCAAAGATGGGTCTTCTATGAACCGGGTGGCTCTTCCCAACGATGGATGGCGTGAAAACCTTCTTAAGGGATCGAGTCCTTTTTTGATATTTAGGTAGAAACAGTAGTATTAATGAATAAATAAGGGTCGAGCGTGCTTCACTTGGTACCAACACACTTAACTACGCGCTTATGGTTAAAAACATGTTTTTGAAAAGAAATGGTTCTAGTTAGTGACCTTGTGACTCTTGTGTTGACTTAGGCAATCATCGGGTGGTTTAGTTGAATCATTAGCGATTTTCAATCTTGAATGCGGTTGTTATGGGCCCTCGACTCTATTATATTTAACAATCCGGTTGTGAGAGAGTGAGATATCTTTTTATAAGTCCAAGTACCCGTGCGAATGGTGTAGAACTTGCCCCGAATGTGTTTCTAGGCGAAATTCTAAGTTAGCTTGGATTGAGAAGCGATTGTAGGCTCTCCTTGACCCATTTTTAACCTCCCATGGCCCACCAATGATATTACCCTAGTCAACCAATTTGAGCCTAAACCCTTTTTCATTCGATAACCATGTTACAAGTCTTTACCCGTTTTACAGTGACCCTCTCTTGGCACCCGAGCTTTCTTTAGCACTCATATGAAACAAATGGTGAAAACATAAGTTTGGTGGAGAGACGAGGAATTTGAATATTTTTTCAAGGCACGGAAAGAGAAAAGAAATGAAGAATAGGAAAGGCAAAGAAAAAGAAAGAAAGAACAAAATAAAAACACAAAAAGAAAGTGAATAATGTGAAAGGGTTGAAAAGATTCAAAAGAAAGCAAAAGTGCAAAGCATGGAGAAAACAAAGAAGGAGAATATGAATGACATGACAAAGAAAGAGTGATATCAAGTCTGTCTAGTTTCCCAAAGGAAAAAGAAAATGACTCAAAGAGTCGGCAAAGTATGAGCCAAAAGAGAAAATGGAGTGCTAAAGGAAAGATGAACCAGTTCCATACCAATATTTCGTAGTCCAAAAGCCTTCATTACATGCCGCTGTAGTAGAAAAGCCTTCATTACATGCCGAAAAAGACCTACGTTATTTCAAGCTGAGTAAGCTTACATTAGTGGTGATCTACATGAGGAGCAAGCATATGGTACTTAGAGCCCGGCTTGTGACATTCTTTTGAGAGTGATGAGCGAACCTTTCTCAAGTCATTAAATTGAGTGCTACATTCGTGAGTGAGATGAGATTCCGGAAAGTATAGGAGGAGGAGATCGGGATTCACAATGACCTGCATGAAAGTGCGAACTTTCTTGATGAATAAAGTCAACTCTTGATGCTCAAGCATCACATTAGAGATATTTGTGCTTTAACATTCAAATCATAGGCTTGTTGATGATTCACGAGTGTGTGGGTAATTTTTGGTCCCAATTGATGTGTGTTGGATTCAACTTAGGCCAGCTGAAATAACTCCTTTCTAGTGGATGTGGGAATTAGCTTATTTGCTTGAGGACAAGCAAAAACTTAAGTTTGGGGGAGTTGATAAGTAGGTATTTTGACGACTTATTGGCACTCTTTTACTTACATTTTAGCTAAAAAATGCTTAAAGGTATTCTTGAGAACTAATGAAGTGTGATTTCTTACAGGAATATTGGGAAACGAGCCAAAGAAATAAAAATCAATTCAAGAAAGAGTAAAATTGTACAAGGACCAAAACAAAGCAAAATAGGCCAGAAGTGCGGACCGCACAATACTTTGTGCGGCCGCATATGAAGAACCACTGTCAAAATTTCTTCACAAAGTGCGGACCGCACAATTATTGTGCAGCCGCAAAAGACAAGGTTCAGAGAGATGGTGTTTTGGGGGCCTGAAGAAGTGCGGACCACACTATTATTGTGTGGAAGAAAAATGCTAAAGTACGACCGCACTCCTAAATGTGTGGTCCGCAGAAATTGGCCATGTCCAGCTCAAGCCCAAGAGTGCGGCCGCACTTAGAAATGTGTGGTCCGCACAATTAGAAGAAGTGCAGCCGCACGATTCCAGAAGGCCATCCTGTAAAGTCAACTTCAAAGTGCAAACCACACACAGAATTGTGCGGCCGCACAACCTCTGCAGGGGAAATTATGTCCGATAATTTTAGCTGGATATAAGCAGATTTTTTTGTCATTTTTTGGTTAAACTGGAACACCTAAGAATAGACAGCCATTTTTTTTTACTGTTTTGGGTAACTTTGTAATAGATTATCATTTTAACATTAGAATTTCTTCTCTTAATCATCTATTTTGAGTTTAATCTTAGTTTCTTCATTAATTTCTTCATTTTTGTTTATGAGTAGCTAAACCCTTAGCTAGGGCTGTGACCCAACCCTAGTATGGGTACCTAATGGGTGATTGATTTAGGGCTTATTTATGATTGGGTATATGATATTTAGCCTAGTCCTCGCTTGAATTTAAGAATTGATGGTTGGAAACATTGATTCATGCCTAATTGACTTAGTCTCTACTTGAGAAAGAGAGAATAAGTCTAGGAAACTTGGCTAACAATAAATTGGGTTGAACTCAAGAAATTGATAGTACCAATTAAAGGGATGAATTTAGAGATAATAAGACACGACTTGAGTATCTATCACTTGTTTCGTGAAATACCCATTTGGACTTGAGAAAGCCAAATTGGGAAAAATCACTCAAACTACCGAGAGGTATAGAGTGAGAAATCACGTGTGATTGCTATATTATATCCCCACCAACCAAACATGCCCTAAAGCTCTCAATACATTAGGTAAGCAAGTAGGCGGAAGTCACAGCCCTAGATATTTTATAACCTGTAAAACAACAATGCCAAAAACATTGTCTCTTAAATTTACAATTACAAGCATTAGCATAAAAAATTAGAAGTATAAAGAAACAACTGAATATGTGGAAGCGCAATTTGAGCATGGAATACACTTAGGCTAGATATATACCTAATCCAACATAAGCTCTCTTTGGAATCGACCCCGACTCACGTTAGGTATTTATAATTGCATCGGCCGCCTCACAATCTCAATTAGTGGTGTGAGTTTGGGAGAAATCATCATGGCTCTCGATTCTTTTGGATCTGAAGGAAAATTCTCGTTCTTCAAATATTCTATGTATTTATTTCTCCTATCCCATGTGAAACTTGTGGAGTTTCGGCCTTAATATTCTGATCTCGAGGCACATGTTGCAAAGTGCATTCCTTGAACCATTGTAAAGTTACTTGTAGTTTATCCAGGTTTCTTTGCATTCGTTCTTCTCGAACTTCAAAGTTCCCATTAACCTAATTTACCACGAGGAGGGAGTCGCATTTGGATTTGATCACCTCTGCTCCCAAACCTTTGGCTAGTTCGAGACCTGCAATCATGGTCTCATATTTAGCCTCGTTGTTAGTCAATTTTATAGTTCTAATAGATTGTCTAACCACATTACCTGTCGGTGGTTTTAGCACGATGCCGAGTCTGGACCCCTTTGCGTTCGAAGCACCATCTGTAAAGATGGTCAAAATTCCCAAGGACGTAGCTGAGTTTACTAATATTTTTCTTTCAACCTCGGGTACTAGGGCCGGCATGAAGTCAGTCACGAAGTCTGCCAAGATTTGAGAATTAACAGAAGTTCGGGGTCTATATTCAATATCATACTCGCTAATTTCTACGGCCCATTTGGCCAACAGTCCCAAAAGATCGGGATTATGCAAAATATTTTGAAGTGGATAAGTTGTTAAAACACATATGGCGTGACATTGAAAGTATGGTTTTAGTTTCCTAGGGGCAATTATCAAAGCGAGCTCCAATATTTCTAGGTGGGGATACCTATTTTTGGCCTCACCTAAGGTCCGACTAACATAATAGATAGGGAATTGCGTACCTCATTCTTCTCGAACCAGGACTCCACTTACCGCTATCTCCAATACTGCTAGATACAAGTACAGTTGTTCGTCTGCCCTCGGTGTGTGAAGCAGCAACGGGCTCGATAAGTACCGTTTAAGATCCTCCAAGGCCTGTTGGCATTCCGGATTTCATGTGAAGTTATTCTTCTTCTTTAGCAACGAGAAGAATCGATGACTCTTATCGGAGGACCTCGAAATGTATCGCCCCAAGGAGGCTATGTACCTAGTTAACCTTTGCACGACCTTTACGATGTTTACTACCGTGATGTCCTCGATAGCTTTGATCTTGTCGGGTTGATTTCTATTCCTCTGTTGGATACCATGAAACCGAGAAATTTGCCTGACCCGACCCCGAATGTGCATTTTTCTGGGTTCAGCTTCATGTTGTATTTCTTCAGTATACTGAAATTTTCCTGTAAATGCTTCAAATGGTCCTAT
The DNA here is from genome assembly GCA_005239505.1 of Nicotiana paniculata. Taxonomy (NCBI): domain Eukaryota; kingdom Viridiplantae; phylum Streptophyta; class Magnoliopsida; order Solanales; family Solanaceae; genus Nicotiana; species Nicotiana paniculata. The sequence goes on along the minus strand of ML322932.1, from coordinate 20,051 downwards.
GCTTGCATGGACTTAACTAGCATATCATCAATATAAACTTCCATAGATTTCCCTATTTTATCTTCGAACATCTGGTTTACTAGGTGTTAATAAGTGGCACCAGCATTTTTTAATCCGAATGGCATTACATTATAGCAGTAGGTACCATACTTAGTGAAGAACGAGGCCTTTTCTTCATCTTACAGGTTCATTTGTATTTGGTTGTACCCAGAATAGGCATCGAGAAAACTAAGAATCTCGTGGCCAGCCGTGGCATCAATCATGCGATCGATATTTGGCAAAGGAAAAGAATCCTTCGGGCATGATTTATTTATATCTTTGTAGTATACACACACTCTAAGTTTGTTTCCCTTCTTAGGGAATACTACTACGTTTTCTAACCATTCGGGATACTTTACTTCCCGGATGGAACCTATTTTAAGAAGTTTGGTTACCTCGTCTTTGATGAAAGCATGTTTGACCGCGGACTGGGGTCTTCTTTTTTTATTCACCGGATGGAACTTTGGGTCCATGCTTAGTTTATGAGTGGTGATTTCTGGTGGGATCCCTGTCATATCGAGATGAAACCAAGCAAAGAAATCCATGTTAGTTTTAAGTAATTGAATAAGTTTGGTCAGAATGACTTATTCTAGCTCTTCGACCGTTAACTTGGTGGCGTCGAAATCATCGGGGACTATGAAGGATTAAGAGACCCATAATCATCATCCTCGTCAGTCCCATGCTTCTCTGATTAGGTCGAGGCCGGTGTCTGTGGTTACTATTTGGCCTCTTGTTTTCCCTTCAAATTTGACCATTTCGTTGATGAGAGTGTCGATATCGGTATCACTTCATCGACGACAAATATTTCCTTGGAAACAAGTTGCTACTCATAGACTGTTATCACTCCTTCTGGTGTTTGAAATTTTAGAAACCGGTGAAGGGTCGAGGGAACTTCCCTCATGTTGTGTATCCACGGCCTCTCGAACAGGGTGTTATACCTCATATCACCCTTAATCACATGGAACTTCGTCTCTTGGATGGTCCCGGCCACTTTCACCGGAAAGGTTATCTCGCCTTTAGTGGTTTCGCATGTCATGTTGAAGCCATTTAGTACTTGGGCTGCGGGCACAACCTAATCCTATGGGCCGAGTTGTTCTACGAACCTCGATCAAATAATGTTGGCCGAGCTACTTGGATTAATTAAAACACATTATCGTTATGGGGTCGCATGATCCCTTATGCGTCCTCGTCGTTGAAAGACAAGGTTACTTCTAGTACGTAATCCGAAGTTTTCTTCTCCCTTGTGATCGACACCTTGGTGTGTTTTAATACTGGCCCTTGGGAAATATCGACTCCTCCAACAGTTCTTCTTGCTCGTTCTTGTGTTGGAATCTCTGTTTCTAAAGTGATTCTTGGCTTGATCGCTTAAGAATTCCCTAAGGTGCTCATCGTTGAACAACCGGGCTACTTCCTCCCTCAACTGTCTACAATCTTCTATTCTATGGCCATTGGTGCCATGATACTTGAATATTTAGTTGGGATTTCACTAGCCTAGATTGGTCTGCAGAGGTCGAGGTCATCTAGTATCTTTGATGCGTCCGATGGCCGATACTATGGGGAATGCATCAACGTTGAAGTTATATTCTGACAGTCGTAGTGCTTCTTTGGGCCCGGCATTCCTGTAGACACCATTCTTGCTCAAGAGCCCTCAAGAGCTCTAGCCTCGCTCATTTCTCCTTTCACCTAGAACAGGATTGTGCCCAGGTCCGTTGCCTCTACGATCTCAATTATATGGTTGGTAACGATCCCTGCTTGACCGTGGTTCTTGGTCGATTTCCCTTTTGACTCCGTCGACGGGCCTGATAGGATAAGCGGACCCGAAATGAGTCCCCAAATGGTCGTCTTCGACTCAAATCTTCAATTGGTACCGATTATGCACATCGGCCCAGGTAACAGCTGGATATTCAATCAAGTTATCCTTCAACTGTTGTGAAGCCACTGAGCTTCGTACATTTAGTCCTTGAGTGAAGGATTGAACGACTCAATCATCAGCGACTGATGGTAGATCCATTCATTCCATTTGGAACCGAGACACAAACTCTCTGAGAATCTCGTGGTAGTCTCGGCCTTTAATGGCTCCGGCGAGTGCTTTAACGAAAGAATCTGCAAGCATGGAAAAAGAATTAATGGAGTTGGGTCGCAAATTATGGTACCATATAATCTCTCATTTTGACAGGGTCTCCCTGAATTTCTTCAATAATACGGACCCGATCTCATCGTCCTCCAGGTCATTCCCCTTAATCACACATATGTAAGAAGTGACATGCTCGTTGGGGTCGGTTGTTCCATTATACTTGGGAATTTCTGGCATGCGAAACTTCTTGCGAAGTTGTTTAGTAGCCGCACTCAGGGGGAAGGGCTTTTGTACGAACTTCTTTAAATACAAACCCTTCAAAATCGGTGGTGCCCCTGGGATTTGATCAACCATGGAATTATAGGTTTCCAACCTTCTTGTCATTTGCTTCAATCTTCTTTTCCCCCGATTCAACTCTCTTTGTTAGTTCCTCGAGCATCTTCATGATTGCGGGGTCAACCCCTGATTCGTTTTCGTTCGATCTCCTTGACACCTATTCGGCCCTGTGAACAACTTCCTAGGACGGCTCGGGCTCGATCCTGCTTGGTGCATGGTTCTAGTTTTGGAGTTGTGCTATTGTAGCCTGTTGAGCCTGCAACATTTTGAAATATCACCCGAAGGTTGATTCCGCCTTTTTCACCGCCCTTTGTGCTCTGACCGGCCGATCGAACATCTGTGTGGACGCTACTCTCGGGATTGACAGCCAAATTTGTATTAATGGAAACAAGGGAGCTGACGTCGATTGGGTCTGCGACTGGATCTCCATCGAGGTCAACTGGAGGTAATTCATTCCCTGGGCAGCTATGTTGTCGTTTTCGTCATGGAGACCGAGGTCATTGTCCGTGTGTACAGGTGCTGATTGAGAGTTTGACATGTTGATCCTGGAATCAAAGATACTCACAAGAACAAGTGTAAAATAGTGTGTGTTATGAAGGTTAGTACCAGGCAATCACTATTATCTTTAGCCCCTCGGTGGGGGTCAAACTGTTTACCCTAAAAACGGATAACAATTAAATTTATACGTAGTTTTAAGGATACGTGATTTTACTTGGCACAAGATGAGAAAATATGTAAATTGATATTGAAATTGACTGTAAAAAGAAATGAATGCAGACCAAATGAATAGTATAGCTTTGGCCCTCGAGTTAGGTCACCCTCGAACCACGTGAAGATTCTACTGAAATGTGAACAAAGCAACAGAATATTGAAAGCTTAAGAGAAGGCAATATATTGCTTTGTATTGCGTAAGTGTGATGTTTTACTAATGATCATACCCCCTTTACATAATAGTGGAGTCCTACTCTTGATACAACTCTAAATACAGTAAGAAATCTCATGATTAGCTAATTAATCAGCCTCATCTTGATTTGTGCGGGGATTTCTGCCGTGATCCTTGCCCGATTAAGGATATTTTGGCTTCCTGTTACTTGACTGAGTAAACTCCCATCGGTCTCGCTTGATTTCTATCTTGCTTGGTGTCGATCTTTGTCGATCTCAACCTTGATCGGTCTCGGGGTTAGGAGCCCCGCAATCTAACTTCACATCATGGTTCGATATAATATGTGGTTGAACTTCGATCTATTATGTTCCAGTCTCGATTAATCGTACGAAGGGCAAGCCCGTTCTGACCCCTAACAAAGGTGGCTCCATACCCAGGGAATCGAACCCGAAACCTCTTATTAAGGATGAAAGAGTACTTATCACCCATCACAACCTTGTTGGCCAATCAATCAATTAATTGCCAAACATATTCAGACATAAATAAATAATAAAAAACGACGTGTTAAATCAAACACGTGGTACTAGTAATTAGTTTTGGACTTCAACAACCAAGCCTTCTTTATCTTTTTTTATCAAGTTTCAACATGCACGTAACGACTTCAGCCACGCTAATGATAGTCTATAGAGTATAGTAATATTAAATGCGTGTGCGTACAATATGCATTGTGTGTATATTTTTATGGAATGAGATCAAGCTCAAAATTGGAAACGGTTTAGATTAGGATTTTATGTAATTAAAAGAAGAATTAACTTAAATAACCGCTTACTCTATCGCTTAAATTAAAAATAACTGGTGAATTAACTCAAATGCTAATTGCTACAGAAATCATTATTTACAAAAAGCTAGCAGAAGAGGGCATTGGCAATATTCCACCTGACATCCAAAAAAAGTGAGATTATATTATTAAGAGTGTCTGATATTGCATATGCCACCAACTAATTAACATATTTAATTTGAGCCTTAATTTTGAATCACTCATTACTTTATAAAACCCCACAATAATATCAGTATGCACGTGCAAATCATCCTATGCTAATTACGTCTTCTTTTAATTTATTTTGTGCTATATGATCTTTTTTACATCATAAGTAAACTACAGACTATAGTGGAAAGGGCGGATTTATAATTTAGATTAGGAGTCACATGAACCTATGGTCTTTTCGTCAAATAATATATTTTATGTATATATTTTCTAGAATTGATATAATGCTATCTGTTGGCTCCCATGCTTCAATAAAATTGAAAAGCGCACTAAGTTGAATATTAGGTTATTACCTAAAGGAATAGGGATGATTCCCATTTAATTAATCCATTCTTTTTCTCCTTTCTTTAGCAGTGACCATTTTTTTTTCTTTTTTTTGATAAATACCCTTCATTAATTCATCTATAAGAATTTATTTTTGATATTCAAACCCACGTACATGTTACATTTATTGTCTTTGACGAGTCAAAGGAACGTGAAAATTGGAAATATATACTTCTAGGAGAAAAAGACATTTGCCTAAACACGTTGCAAGTGTGATGCGCCTTCTTTGATTTTGGTCTGAAATAATAGGTCGTCAAAGCAAAGGATATTTATATATTATCAAGTAATTAAAAGAATTTTTACAAGTACATTTTCTTAAATTGAGAAATTTATAATCCTAAAAATAACGGAAAAGGATTAAAAATGTCTCTAAACTATTGGAAAAAATTTAAAAATACCCTTCATCTATTTATTGGGCTAAAAATACCTCTTCATCCACTTTTTTGATTCACTTATGCCCTTTGACCGTTAAGGTCAATGCTGAATTAAAAATAATAATTATTTAAATTCAACATGACAACTTTTTATTGGCCAAAATTAAAACATCTAACCTGTTGTAAAGACACACCCATATCTAACAGTTTTTCGTACTAACCCGCTTCAACACTAATCCGACCCGAACAAAAAGTTAAACTAAAAAAAAAAGCCCGACTTCTATCAAACTCCATGGAACAAAAGCTCCATGGAAGTTGCAGCGAAACATATAGACGCAAATTTACTACGTGATTTTTTTCTTCTTGTTATGACATCAAATTCAATTTACTTGATAGATACAAATTGCATTATATTAAAGATGAGTTTAATTTAATCATTTTTACGTAACAGAACGATCTCAAAGTAATTGTTTGGAAGATATCATAAACCATTGGACTATCTTAGTTTTCCGTCCCACGTTATTTTCAAGAAAATCATTGGCTCATTCATGTTAGGCTTTTTTTGTTTGTTTAATTTGTTCATGAACTTTTATTCGATAATAATGATATACATGGAATTAATCAGGAAAATGAATACATGTAAATTTATGGGTTAGATGGAACGGAGTATTTTTTTTATTTGAACTTTTTATTAGGGTCAGGTTAGTGTTTGGGGCGGGTTAGTCTGAAAGCAGGTAGATATGAGTGGGTCTTTCTAATAAGTTAGATGTTTTAATTTCGACCAATAAGAAATTGCCACGTGAAATTTAAATAATTATTTTTTAAATTCATCATTGACCTAACGGTCAAAGGGCATAAGTGAACAAAAACGTAAATAAATGGGTATTTTTATCCCAATAAGTGAATAGTGGGTATTTTTAGACCTTTTATAATAGTGGAGGAATATTTTTTACCCTTCCCTAAAAATTTTAAATCTGTCTCTGACAGTATTTCATTAAGGTGAGTGTATGAAAGTTTTTTCTTTTTAGCTACTTTTCAACGAAGAAGTTGTGCTCTTTTTGAATAGTAGAAGCTTCGTTGTTTCATGAAGTTTTAATTTCTTTGGTTAGAACTCTTTTGACGGGGAACTTTGTGCCATACATGCAAATGGACGGACAGTTTATTCCCTATGTCATTTTCTTGTTTCATTATCAAAACTTTTTTAACTGAAATTCATATTAGTATAGCCACACAATTGTTATACGAGACAAAATGCAACATCTATGGCCTGAAAATCCTGCAAATTGATAAGATATCGCACATTATGATAACTACCATTCACTAATTCATCTATAAGAATGTATTTTTGGTATTCATAGCCACGTACAGACTTATACTTATTGTCATTGACGAGTCAAAGAAACGTGAAAATTGGAAATATATACTTCTAGGAGAAAAAGACATTTGCCTAAACGCGTTGTTTTGGTTTGAAATAATAACTCGTCAATGCAAAGAATTTTTTATATTATCAAGTCATTAAAAGAATTTTTACGAGTATTGCGGCCCAAGAAATTGAATGGTTTTGAAGATTGACAAAGGAACTCAAAGATAAACGTGGTCCATCACTGGGAGACATAGACACACGCAGAGTTAAAGGCACGTGAGGTGCACATGCAGGAGATAAACGAAATCTGGAAAATAAGAAATATCTCCTGATCGAAAAGATTGATAAATGATAAGGAGAAGGACTCCTTATTCAGTAAGAACAGAATCAAAGATAAGGAAGGATTTGAGGAGTTGAGATTAACTAGAACTCTTCCACCAAGGAAGAGTAGCATTAGAACTCTAGAAATCTCTTGTCTACTAATCCTATATATTGCAGATTGTTCTTATTGTACAAGTACGCACAAAAGTAAAAGTTAAGCAAGAATTGAGAGCAAAATTAGCAAGACAATTTTGCAAGCAGTTCGTGTGAGTTTAAGTGTGTGATTCTGAAGCTACTTGAACCAGTTAGAAGAACCAGTTTCAACTGTTGTCTTTTAGTCTAGTTTACTTGTAGTAGGTGATTTCAACTTGTACCTTTTCAACTTTATCTAGAAGCGTCTGTACTAGGTACTATGTGTTTCAAGTTATAACTAACTTGGAGTTTGTCGCAAATAGCTAGAGGCTAGTTTGCCAGAAAGGGATTAGAGGTAATCCTAGGTTTACAAAAGAGTTTTTGTAAATGTTGTTTGGCTCACTTATTTAGTAAAGAGTTTGGGAAAATCCTACTGGGAAGTAGGTCATGGTTTTTCACCTTTTGAGCCAGGTATTTTCCACGTAAAAATCTTTGTGTTCTTTATTTTTTGTATTTATTATTCCGAAAACAGTAGAGGTTGAAACACATAGAAGAACCTGGTCCTTCTATAACTAGTACACACGAAAATCGGACACCACACCAATCAACTCCCCCTCCCTCTTGTGTGGTATTGACGCTTAGAACATGCCAATTGTCACGGGATGAATTTCAACAATCACCGTGAGGACAACTAGCTAGCTAAAATGCTATGGGCTAGTTTCAGTCCAGTGAAGGATCAACACGAAATGTGTTAACAATGGAAAAACTTCTTACACACAAATGCTGGAAAGAAAGTAAATCAAAGGCACACAAATGGTTTTGGGGTCAAGGCCAATTTTCATATTGTATTAAGAAGAAAGGAACTTTACAAGTAAAAATGAGATGCCTATTTGCTGTCTTTGTACAAGTATTTATAGGATTATTTATCCAGACATGGGTGGAGTTACAAGAAAAGTAAACTAAAGCTGCTGCCAGGCATGGTGTGCAGCAATCATTCTGTCCAGGCAGGCTGCAAAAGTTGTCAGGCGTGCTGGCAGGCAATCATTCTGTCCAGGCAGGCTGCAAAAGCTGTCAGGTCTGCTGAAAAGGCTGCCAGGCATGCTGAAAGGGCTGCTAGGCATGCTGCAAGGGTGATCATTGTTGGTTTTTGAATCTGTCCAGCCAGGCAGATTTGAATTTTGGGCAGCTTATGGCGGGAAAATATAAGAAGGGTCAGGCGGGTCGGCGCACTCTCCCCCACTTGAATTGGTGACGACCGCGGCGCCACAGAGATTCAAGTAGTCACGAATCTGATCTTTGTATTGCCAAAGATCTTCATATTTCTCCCATGTCGCTTCATCAGCCGGCTGTCCCTTCCAATGCAAGAGAAATTGGGTGCTCGAATTGGCCCACCCTTTCCCTCGAACCAGTTGATAGTCGACAATTTCTTCGATTTTCTTGTTGTGGGCAGAAGGAGGGATGAATATGTGAGCACGGCCGGACTGCCCTCTTTCAGCGTCCTCCTTGTCTTCGTGATAAGGCTTGAGTTGTGATGCATGGAAGACATGATGGATCTTCAGGTGGCTAGGCATGTTAAGCTTGAAGGAGATTTTTCCAACCTTGGCAACAATTTCAAATGGTCCCTCATAGCGTCGGATTAAGTTCTGGTTGACGCCTCTTAAGGACTTGAATTGGCGGGGATTGAGATTGACCATTACCTTGTCCCCTATGCAGTCCGATCAGCAAATTTCTTCATTTTGCGGGCAGCCTTGTTCAAGTAGGATCTGGCCATATCTACTTGTTCTTCCCAAGCCTTTGCCATATGGAATGCCCCTGGGTTCCTCAATTCGGAACTTACTGGCAAGGTTTGGGGTGTGTTAGGCTGCTGCCCAGTTGCTAGCTCGAATGGACTCCTCCCCGTGGACTCACTACGCTGCAAATTGTATGAGAATTGGGGAGTATCCAGCAGCTTTGCCCAATCCCTCTGATTTGCACTTACAAAGTGCCTCAATTATAGCTCAAGGAGGGCGTTGACCCTCTCCGTTTGCCCGTCTGTTTGTGGGTGGAAGCTGGTGGAGAAATGTAATTCCGACCCCAACAAACTGAACAATTCTCTCCAGAAGGCTCCGGTGAACCGGGGATCTCGATCGCTGATTATGTGCTTTGGAATGCCCCAATGTTTGACCACGTCCCTGAGAAATAACCGTGTTGCCTCCGTGGCTTTGCAATTTGCAGTGGTGGCAGTGAAAGTTGCATATTTTGAGAACCGATCGACTACCACCATAATGGTGCCAAACCCTTCTGAGTTTGGCAAGCATGTAATGAAGTCCATGGTGACGCTGTCCCATGGTTTATCTGCTACGGGTAATGGCTCAAGCAAGCCTCCGGGTACCTTGTGTTCCACCTTGTCTTGCTGGCATACAAGGCACGTTCGGACGTACACCTCGATATCGTCTCTCATGTGTGGCCAGTAATAAGCTGACTCCAACAATGCCAAGGTGCGTTTTTGGCCTGGATGTCCAGCCCAAGCCGTGTCGTGTCCTTCCTTGATCAGGGTGCGCCTTAGGCTCCCCCATTTTGGCACAAAGACTCTCCTGCCGGTGGTATAAAGGATCCCATCTTCTGTCCAGAACTTCTTGGTCTTGCATTGGGCAGTTAAGTCAACAAGTTGTTTTGCTACTGGATCGTGCTGCCTCCCTTGCTTTATGGAATCCAGGATATCACAAGTGGCTGTACTAACAATGGTTGCTAGCAGAGCCTTCCGACTTAGGGCGTCGGCAACCACATTGGCCTTACCGGGTTTGTACTCCAGTGAGTAATCAAATTCTGCTAGGAAATCCTGCCATCGAGCTTGCTTGGGTGACAGATTCCTCTGAGTCTGAAAATAACTTGTCGCCAATTGGTATCGGAGCGGGTTATCCTTGAAGAGGCTAACAATCAACCGCTAGGCCTCCACTCTTCAATGGCCAGTACTACTCCTGATGGAAGAACATGATGAGAGATCATATAATTGGTGAAGATTATGAGTTGTGGACATAGTTACTAATGGTCATTTGGCCACTATGAGGAAGAATGTTGAAGGAGTAAACCTGTCAAAGACAAGAGCTGACTGCACTGCTGGGGATTTAAGAAAGTGGAAGAAAAATGCTAAGGCCAAGAAATGGCTTGTGCGTGGACTTGGTCCAGATGAGTATAGCAGAATTCAAAGTTGTACTACTGCCAAGAAAATTTGGGACACTTTGCAAGTGGCTCATGAAGGAAGTGTTCAAGTGAAGAGATCCAGAGATACTCAACTATATTCTCAATATGAGAATTTATCTATGAAGGAAGGAGAGACCATTCAATAGATGTACACTAGGTTCACTACACTGACTAATGAACTGAAATCTCTTGGAAGGACTCTTCTTGAGGAAGACAGGGTTGAAAAGATTTTGACAAGGGTTCTGCCAGTCTCTTGGGAGAGCAAGATCACTGCAATCCAAGAATCCAAGAACATTGTAACTCTCAAACTGGATGAGCTAATTGGAAATCTTAGTGCCTATGAACTTAGAAGGCAGACAATGAAGATGGATGCTCCCAAGAAGCAAAGGAGTCTAGCACTGAGAATCACTGAAGGAGCAGATCTGGAAGAATATGAAATGGCTATGATCACCAAGTATTTCAAGAAATATCTTATGAGAGGAAAGTGCTCATCAAGAGGTGGAAACTACAACAAGGCAAGGGTACCGGAAAAAATGACTAATGAGGGCTGCTACAAATGTGGGAATACTGATCATCACATCAAGAACTGCCCTTAGTGGGAAGTTGAGTGGAAAAAGGAAAGGTTTGAACGAAGGAACCAGAAGAAGGAACAGGTTCATCCTAAGAAGAACAAAGTATCAACAAAAGCTATGGTCCTTTCTTGGGGAGAAAGCTCAGATGAGGAGTCAGATGATGAAGATGGAGAAGAACAAGCACTTATGACAATTTGTGAACCAGATGAGGAATCTCATGAGGAATCTGAGGTAAGTATATTTCATATCAAAGACAAGATTAAGTTCTTGTCCAAAGAAAAACTCTCTGAATTATTGATAGACTTTATTGATGAATCTGAAGTAATTAATAAGGAAAAAGAACAATTGTCTAACGAGTGTGTAATTTTAAAATCAAAGTGTAAAAACCCGGAACTCAGAGTCAGTGAGACTGTGAGTGAAAAAACTGCTCTGAAGAACCAGGTTCATCCACTTGAGACAAATGTCCTAGAGTTAAAATCTGAAAAGCTAAAACTGAAATTAGGAACTAGTAAGAAGATAGCTGACAACTCTCAACTCACCTTAGAAGAAAATGTAGGTAAACTAAAAGATGAGTTGTATAGGAAGGATAAACAGATAAGAATGTTGAAGGAGGAACTTGGCAAGGTCAAGAATGAACTAGACAGAACATGTAAATGGAACAGATCCTCTGATGCTTTTGGCATGGCTACAGGAACATCATAGTAGAAATAGGAGATGACTTCGCTTTGGGAGTCCGCTGCCTAAATGGGATCCTAAAATCAAGTACTTCACCCTTCCTGAGAACAAGATTTGTACCCACTGTGGTAAGACTGATCACTACAAAAGTGAATGCGATGCAAAAGAGCAGGCCAGTCAGAAGAATAAAAGTTTTGTTCGATGGAAGAATTGGTTACAAAATTGGGCTAAAAAGAATTTAATTCATCCTTTTGCTTATAGATAGTGACCCAAGCTAGTTTGGGTTCCTAAGACTAACCCCTGATTTTCTTTTGTATGTTCAAGTGAAAGGAAGTAGCCAAATATGGTACATGGATAGTGGCTGCTCAAAACACATGACTGGCAACAAGAAACAATTCCTTTTAGTTGAGGACCTCAAAGGAGGAAATGTCTCTTTTGGAAATGGAACGAAAGGTGAAATCATTGGGGTTGGTAAGGTAGGTAAGGATGATACACGTTCCATTGAGAATATCTACCTGATATATGGCTTAAAATATAGCATAATCAGCGTGTCACAACTGTGTGATAGAGGTAACTTGGTAGCATTCACCTCTACAAAATGTTTTGTAATAAATCTTATCACTGACAAGATTGTTTTGCAGGGAAAAAGAGTGAACAATATATACATCATAGATCTGTCCACACTTTCAGAAAATGAATTAACATGCTTAAGTGTGGTGGACAGTGATCCCCTCCTTTGGCATAAGAGACTTTGACATGCAAGTCTGAGTCAACTCAACAAATTAGTCTCCAAGGACTTAGTGATAAGTCTACCTAACATTAAATTCAAGGAAGACAAAGTTTGTGAGGCTTGTGCAAGGGGGAAGCAAGTAAGATCCTCTTTCAAAAGAAAGAAAGTGGTAAATACCACCAGATCGATGGAACTGGTCCATATCGATCTTTGTGGTCCTATGAGAACCTTAAGCAGAGGTGGTAAGAGAGATGGTGCTTGTTGATGACTATTCTAGATTTGCCTGGACATTGTTTCTAGCATCTAAATATGAGACATTCGACATGTTTACTTCTTTTGTTAGAAAAATTCAAAAATAATTAGGAAATCAACTTGCATCAATTAGGTCTGATCATGGCACTGAATTTGAAAATGCTAAATTTATTGAATTTTGAGATGAGCATGGCATAGATCACAACTTTTCTGCCCCTAGAACTCCACAACAAAATGGAGTGGTTGAAAGAAAGAATAGGACACTTGAAGATATGGCAAGGACTATGTTTCTTTCTAGTAAACTACCTCATAACTTCTAGGCAGAAGCTATTAGTACTGCATGCTATATCCCACCTTAGGGATTTTGGTTGCAAGTGCTTTGTGCACAACAATGGTAAAGACTCCCTAGGTAAGTTTGGTCCCAAAAGTGATTAGGGAGTATTCTTCATATAGTAAGGCTTATGAAGTCTATAACAAAAGAACTATGTGTGTTGAAGAAAGTGTACATGTAGTTTTTGATGAAACTAACATTCTTTATGAGAGACAGGAACAAGAGGATGAAGAAATTGGGCTGGTCAGAAACTCAATCCAAACTGGAGCAACACTGGAGGAAGGAACATGTGATGGAATATGTTCATCCCTCCCTGGCAACATGACAGGGGGAACTGAACAACAAATTAATTTCCAAACTTCATTGGAACATGTACATGATCTTGTTCCACAGCAACAAGGCACTGAAGGAACTTCAAGGAGTAACCAGTTGGTTTTGAAACCATTCAAATATCAAACTTCTCACCCTATTGAGAACATTATCACCGATCCAACCTTTGGAATCAAAACCAGATCCTCTTTGAAGAATCTTTGTGCTTTTGATGCTTTCCTATCTCTTATTGAACCTAAAAATGTTGTTGAGGCTTTGCAGGATGAGGACTGGGTAAATGCAATGCAAGATGAACTCAACCAATTTGAAAGAAGTCAAGTTTGGCATCTGGTACCATGATCCTTGGATAGATCAGTAATTGGCACAAAATGGGTATTCAGAAACAAACTTGATGAAAATGGAACAGTACAAGAAACAAGACAAGATTGGTGGTTCAAGGATACAGTCAAGAGGAAGGCATGAACTATGATGAAACCTTTTCTCCAGTGTCAAGGCTGGAAGCAATAAGACTCTTCATAGCCTTTGCTGCTTACATGGGATTCACCCTTCTCCAGATGGATGTCAAGAGTGTCTTCCTAAATGGATATCTAAAGGAAGAAGTGTTTTTCAAGCAACCTCCGGGGTTTGAGAACAAGGAAAATCCTTATCATGTGTACAAAATTGACAAAGCACTGTATGGACTCAAGCAAGCTCTCACAGCATGGTATGAAAGGTTATCAAAATTCTTGCTTGAGCATGACTACAAGAGAGATAAAATTGATAATACTTTATTCTTAAAGAAAAAAGCTAAAGATTTCTTGGTAGTTTAGATATATGTAGATGACATAATCTTTGGAGCAACTACTGAAAAGCTAAGTAAAGAATTTGCTAAACTAATGGGGAGTGAATATGAAATGAGCATGATGGGTGAGCTTAATTTCTTTTTAGTCTTACAAATTAAATAAAATTCAAACGGAACTATGATCCATCAGCAAACGTATGTGAAATAGTTGCTTAAAAGATTTAAAATGGAAGATTCTAAAGAAATTGACATTCCTATTGCAACAGCCACAAAACTAGATGTAGATGAACCTAATTCATCTGTGGATCAAAAGTTGTATAGGGGAATGATTGATTCATTGTTGTATCTCACTACTAGTAGACCTGACATTGTTTTCAGTGTAGGACTTTGTGCAAGATTTCAGGCTAATCCAAAAGAATCCCACCTAACTGTAGTAAAGAGAATCCTGAGATACTTAAAAGGCACCACTGATCTATGTCTTTGGTATCCAAAATGCGGTAACTTTAATCTTGTGGGATATGTTGATATTGACTATACAGGTTTTCTAGTGGATAGAAAGAGCACCTCAGGTATGGTCATTTTTTGGGCTCATTTCTTGTGTCTTGGGCCACTAAAAAGCAAAATTATGTAGCTTTATCTACTGTTGAGGCTGAGTATGTGGCTGTCGTCTCATGTTGTGCTCAACTATTGTGGATTAAGTAGAAACTTATAGATTTTAGAATCGATGTTGGATGTATCCCTATCTTTTGTGATAATACTAGGGCTATCAATATGACAAAGAACCCCGTTCATCATAAAAGAACAAAGCACATAGATGTTAGACATTATTTTTTAAGGGACAATTATGAGAAACAATTAATCTCTATTGAATTTTGTGCTACTGATAAATAAATTGCTGACATCTTTACAAAAGCACTTAGTAGAGAGCATATTGAAAGGAACATGTTAGAATTAGGGATGATTAAGATCACCTAATTGAACCAGTTCATATTGTACATGAAAAAAAAATTGGCTAGAAAATCTGAAACTTGTAAATATATCAGATTAACTGTTACTCAGTCTCATGTTGTAAATAGAATACTCTTTTGCCATGTTTTGAAATGACTCACTGGTTACTAATGATTTTTCTCTATTGTTGAAAATTAAGGCTTGATCAAGAGGATTCTTAAAAGATGAACTTGGTTCATTGGTGCTGGTTCATCTGAAAGGCAAGGTATATGTTCTCCACTATACACACTTTGAAATATTAATAGTTAATCATGAGCAGAACTCTACCCAATCTCAAAATCCTTTCCAAATTTTATCCATTAACCTCTTTGAACTAGTTATGTCTATACTAAGAATCCCATCAAATTAGAAAGCCTAGAATCTAGGGAAGCTGTAACCGTCATTTCCGACTGACCAATTGCAGAAGTGATTAGACTTCTATTTGACCCAAAAGGCTGCAATTATTCATTAATTAACCATCCCTTTTAAATCCCTCATCATCACTTCTATAAGCCCTCATCAATTCTGAAAAACCGTCGAAACCCTTCCTTCTCTCTTTGCTTTCAACTTCAATCCAGATTCTTTCTTCCTTCATCAACCAAAAATCAAAATGTCTAACCCCTCGAACAATCATGGTACTCCACCACCCCCACTCCATCTTAGTCTTCTACAACCCCTCTTCAACCTAGCTCCACCCATCCCCAACCCAGTCCTAACCCCGAACCCAAAAAAAGGAGAGTTAAGATGCTTGATAGAAAGATAGTGGCCAGCGACTCTTTAGCAAGAAAACTAAATGCCAAGCTTCAATCAAGTCAGGCTCAAGAGTCACAAAATTCGAGTGACTCTTTTAAATCAGCGACTGAGGGGGAAGTAACATGATATTCTGATTCTGAACAGGTATCTTCTGTACCAAGAACTACTTTTGAGGCTGATTCTGAGACTGTTGAGAACTTAGAAACTAGGTTTCTGTTGGTTGGGTCTGTGATAGATGTGGAGTTGCCTGAGATAAGAAAAAGAGTTGGTAAAAACAATACTAAAAAAGAAACAGAGAGAGAGGGAGTACGGAGTGAAATGAGAGGAAAGGGGCAAGAATCTATTAAAATGGCTATTTGTGGTCCTGAACCAGTAGTGGTATGAGAGGTAGCCAAGTATTCAGGGAGAAGTGAATCAGGAGAAGCGGCTGAGGGGTTGGTAAATCTAGGGAAGTCTACAGATGAACCTGGTCCATATACTGAGGAAACCTTAGCAGATCTTTTGAAGAAGTTGGGTGAGAGTTATAAGCCAATGAAGAAAAGAACTTCCAAGGCTCAAAATTTCGGAACAGCGGGAGCAAGTAAGAAAAGGAAAGCCACTCCCTCTGCTAGTTCTGAAATCCCTCTTCAAAGAGGAAGAACCACAAGAAGCACTCTAAGGCAGAGTGAGGATGAGTTACAAAAAGCCTTGGAAAAGAGTAAAAGAAAAAAAATTGAAAAAGGTAAGGAGAAAATTGTTGAGTCTGTAGAGGTTGTTGAGATTGACGAGATGGACCTGGTCCATCAAGAGGAACAAGTGGCAGAGGTTGAGATTCAGACCCCAAAACAAAGAAAGCCAAGAATTCCTCAAAGAAAGCCAAGACTTCCTCAAAGAAGTCTGTATCTGTGTCTGCTGAACCCTCAACTGTAGCCAAGAGAACCAGGTATACAGTGAAGCCCAAGAAAGTACAAATTGCTGAAGAAGACGACTGAAGTGATGAAGAAGCAGCAGAGTCTGATAGAGAAGAGGATAAAATTGACAAAATTTGGGAAGGCACAATTCTGAAGGGAAGGTTGTTGAAAGATTTGGAAGAAGAGGTCATGATCATGTTGTTGGAGAAGCTGGAGATGCAGGGTTGGAAGGACATGGTCCTTCAGTTGGATGGGCGATTGGCCAGAAATGAGATAGTAGAATTCATGGCCAACACTGTGATCAAGGATGGAAGATTCACTAGCCAAGTGAAGGAGGTAAAAATTTCTTTTGATGCGAAAGAATTAGGAGAAATCCTTGGCATTCCATCAGAAGGCTATTACGAGTATATTAGGAAAAAATGGCCAAGCTTAGATGCCATTCCAACTGCTTTGTTGAGAAACTAGGAAATTCTGCGACAATGAGGAGGAGGTTGAACCTAAGTCAGTCTACAAGAGTGAGATGCAGCCCCCACACAATGTGATCTTTGAGTTTATCAACAACTGTGTCTTGCCACAGCAGGAAATAAGGCACATTGCTAACTACATGGACTTAGTTCTGATGGAGTGCCTGGACAGTGGGAGGCAGATAAATTGTCCTTGGTTCATCATTCAGCTGATGGACATAGGTTTAAATGGTTCCAAAGAACATGCCCAATATGGCTTCATTCTCACTTCTGTGCTTGTTCACTACAAGGTGCCTATGAAGAAATCAGAGATGGCCACAAGCAAGGATCAGTTTAGAATAACTACCCTGCTAGCTTGTGACTATGAGGTAAATGTCATTGTCGATGAACCTGGTTCATCTAGGAAGACATATATGAACGTCAAAGCACTTGTGCAGGAAAGTGGGGTGAAGGATGCAGAAATACTTCGGCTAAAGAACCATCTGGTAGAGGTTGAATCTGATAGGGATGGTCACAGAACTGAGCTTTCTAAAGAAAAGGAGGATAATGGGGGAATTCTTCGAGATATGCTATCTCTTCTCCAAGACAAAAACCAAGCCTCCAGCCCTTCCCAGCCTTAGTAGACTAAGCCTACCTTAGTACATCAGTGACCCAGATTAGGGACTTCTCTTGTTTTTGCTCATGGTTTTTAACTTTTTTCTTTCTTTTTGTGGATTGTGGATGAACAATGCTTTCTATCAAATGAAATATGTTGTTTTTGCTCTTATTCTTGTTTCGATTTCTTTGATAGTTTGAATTATTAGTTAATTGTTGATGATTAATCCATGATTGCACTTGCAGTAGCCCCAGTGGCCATGAGTAATTCTTAAATGTCTGGGACTATTACAATTTTTTCAACTTTTCGATGATGCTAAAAAGGGGAAGAATGCTTATCTTCCAATCTGAAAATGTGATATTTATAATCTAATGAACCTGGTTCTTTTGTGATAAATGTTTAATACTCTAAAATGTGTCAAATGTTGGATTAAGCTGGATACAAGCCTAAGCTTATGGACGCACAGAGTTTGTCATCATCAAAAAGTGGGAATTTGTTGGCCGAAGAAATTGAATGGTTTTGAAGATTGACAAAGGAACTCAAAGATGAACGTGGTCCATCACTGGGAGACATAGACACACACAGAGTTAAAGGCACGTAAGGTGCACATGCAGGAGATAAACGAAATCTAGGAAATAAGAGATATCTCCTGATCGAAAAGATTGCAAAGTGATAAGGAAAAGGACTCCTTATTCAGTAAGAACAGAATCAAAGATAAGGAAATATTTGATGAGTCGAGATTAACTAGAACTCTTCCACCAAGGAAGAGTAGCATTAGAACTCTAGTAAATCTCTCGTATATTAATCCTATATATTGCAGATTGTTCTTATTGTACAGGTACGCACAAAAGCAGAAGTTAAGCAAGAATTGAGAGCAAAATTAGCGAGGCAAATTGCAAGCAGTTCGTATGAGATTTAAGTGTGCGACTCTGAAGCTACTTGAACTAGCTAGAAGAGCCAGTTCCAATTGTTATTTTTTAGTCTAGTTTACTTGTAGTAGGTGATTTCAACTTGTATCTTTTCAGCTTTATTTAGAAGCGTTTGTAATAGGTACTATGTGTTTCAATTTATAACTAACTTGGAGTTTGTCGCAAATAGCTAGAGGCTAGTTTGTCACAAAGGGATTAGAGGTAATCCTAGGTTTACAAAAGAGTTTTTGTAAATGTTGTTTGGCTCACTGATTTAGTAAAGAGTTTGGGAAAATCCTACTGGAAAGTAGGTCGTAGTTTTTGACCTTTTGAGCCAGATGTTTTTCACGTAAAAATATCTGTGTTCTTTATTTTCTGTATTTATTATTCCGCAAACAGTAGAGGTTGGAACACATAGAAGAACCTGGTCCTTCTATATCTAGTGTACGAAAAAATCGGACACCACATAAATCACTCCCCCCTCCCCCCGTGTGGTATTGACGTTTAGAACATCTAGTACATCTTCTTAAATTGTGAAATTTATAATCTTAAAAATAACGAAAAAGGATTTAAAATTACTCTAAACGATTGGAAAAGGTTTAAAATATCACTCATCCACTTATTGGGTTAAAAACACCTCTTCATCCACCTTTTTTATTCACTTATACCATTTGACCGTTAGGTCAATGCTGAATTAAATATAATAATTATTTAAATTCCACGTGGCAACTTCTTATTGACCAAAATTAAAACATCTAACCCATTATAAATACACACTTGATGCGAGACTAAAATGCATAGTTTAACATGTGATATACCGTACATTTGAGGTGCATTAATGATAGAAATACACTTGTTATGTGTTTAATTGAGTTTATTTTATGTGTAGGTGAATTGGAGATGGAAATGAAGCTAAAGGGATGCAAATACGTCGAAAAATACGCGAAAGGAGACACTCGGGCGATAGCCGGGCGTTAGGGTCCAAACGCCCGGGGTTCCCAGTTCGGCCAAATCCGAGTTTTGACGAGTTTAAGTGTTTCCCGGTTGAAATAGAAGTCTCCTACATGGTTAGGGTTCTCCTAAAACATATAAATAGACACCAAACAACACAACTTGAAAAGACAGGGGAGATTCGGAAGGATTCAACAAGAAAACACCATAGAAGTGACAAACATTGATTTCTACATCTAGTATTCATTACTTTGTATTTCCATTATGCAATTTCTTTTAGTTTTGATTCTCAATAACATGAGTAGCTAAATTCTTTAGTCTAGGGTTTTGGTAGAACCCGTTGGGGATGAATTCATGGTGATATTAATATATTTTGGTTGATTAATCTCTTTTTGTCTAACTACGTTCTTATTGTAGTTGATTGAAAGAGCTTTCGATTAACTCTGCCTCTTTATTATGTATCTACTTGAGAGAGAGTGCATATTTAGGTAGTTTTTTTAACAACACCACTCCCGGAGTATAGACTAAAGTCATAACCGAGGGTTTAGAGGTTAGGTTAGAGATACCGATACCTCGGGTGCAATCTAAAGTGAACTGTATTGCGATCTAGCTAGTGTAACTTGAAAGAGTGCATCTAGTAAATTATCATAATTTCTTGAGAGAGATTTACGATAGTTATAGCGTTCATGATTGATAGGGATAGCCAATTAAACTATAAGAAATATCCAAGGAAGAATTCACCAACGGGGGAAACCATAACC
>ML322931.1:0-86261 GCA_005239505.1 Nicotiana paniculata | reverse complement strand
GGGGGGGTTGGATTATGTTTTGGGTAAAATAAAAAAATAAAACTTAAAAAAAAACTTACCTGGTTGCGACATGACTAGCGCGGTCACTAGCACACTCATAGCGCGACCGTGCTAGTGGCAGTTAAACGAGGCAAAACAAAAGTCCATTAGCGTGGCCACTAGCGTGCTCAGTAGCGCGACCGCGCTAGTATCAAGAACTTTGAGGCAGAACAAAAGTCCATTACACGGTCACTAGCGCACTCAGTAGCACGACCGCGCTAGTAGCGAGAACTTGAGGCAGAACAAAAGGCCATTAGTGCGACCACTAGCGTGGTCATGCTAGTCCAGGCCTCACAAGACTTCGTTTTTCTGACTTTTTCCTTGGGTTGGCTTGAGTCTACCCTTCGCCCGCGCACACCTGCATATGTTAGTACTTACAACAATTCAACTATTCATCACCTACTCTATAAAAACTACACATTGGGTTGCCTCCCAACCAGCGCCTTAGTTAATGTCGTGGCACGACAATTACAACAAGTCAATGGGTTGCCTCCCATGAAGCTCCTGATTTAACGTCGCGGCACGACCCAGAATGAGCGCATTTATGGCTCGCTCGACCTCTAAGGTTCATCAAGAAGGACCAAAGACACTTCCTTGTTCTCGTCCATCCCTATATATGGTTTCAATCTCTGCCCATTAACTATGAAGGTGTGGGCACCATTTTCAGAGGCAATATCTACAGCACCTGAGGGAAACACTTCGACCACACAAAATGGTCCAGACCATCAAGACTTGAGTTTACCCGGAAAAAAGTCTCAATCTGGAGTTATAGAGCAGAATCATTTCTCCGGGTTTGAAGTTTCGGTCCACAATGTTCTTATCGTGTAACCTCTTCATTCTCTCTTTATACAACCTCATGCTTTCAAAGGCAAGATATCTGAATTCATCCAACTCATGCAGTTCAGTGACTCGACTTGTAACCGCAACATCAATATCCATGTTTAAGTATTGCAGTGCCCACCACGCTCGATGTTCCAATTCTACCGGCAGGTGACAGGTCTTTCCGAACACCAACTTGTATGGCGACATACCAATTGGCGTTTTGAATGCAGTTATGTATGCCCAAAGTGCGTCATCAAGATTTTTCACCCAATCAGTTCTTGTGGCGTTCACCGTTTTAGTCAGCACACTCTTGATTTCTCGATTTGATACCTCAACCTGCCCACTCATCTGAGGGTGATAAGGGGTTACCACCTTGTGGTGCACATCGTACTTAGCTAACAGAAGTGAGTGCCTCCGTCACTGATGATGGCCCTTGGGATCCTAAAACGGGTGAATATGTTTTTCTTCAAGAATCCCACTACCACCTTTGCGTCATTGGTCTGGAGTGCTGCAGCTTCCACCCATTTGGACACATAGTCTACAGCAACAAGTATGTACTTATTATCGTAAGAGCTAACGAAGGGACCCATAAAGTCAATCCCCCATACATCAAACACCTCGACCTCTTGGATCGGGTTCATGGTCATCTCGTGGAGACGGGATATGTTCCCCGTCCGTTGACACTCATCGCAGCCCTTCACCCATTGGTGGGCATCTTTGAACACAGTTGGCCAGTAGAATCCGGCCTCTAGAACTTTGGCTGTTGTTCGAACTCCTCCAATTCCCTCCATACGCAGATGTGTGACACGCCTACAAAATACAAAAGTTTTCTATCTTGGGGACGCACCTTCGGATCATATTGTCAATACAAATTCTAAACAAGTGAGGTTCATCCCAATAATAATTGCGGCAATCACGATAAAAAATTTTCTTTTGGACAGATGAGAGTTCATAGCGCTCAATACCACTTGCCAGGTAATTTTCAATGTCTGCATACCATGGCACCTCCTCCATGCTCGTGGCGAGTAGATGCTCATCCGGAAAGGTTTCCAGAATATCCTCTGCTTCTACTGCATTTTCAGCGCCTTCAAGTCGCGACAGGTGGTCCGCGACTTGGTTCTCTGTGCCCTTGCGGTCACGAATCTCTAGATCGAACTCTTGCAGTACAGCACCGAATGAATTAGGCGCGGCTTGGATTCTCTCTTCTCAATCAAGTACCTGAGGGCAGCATGATCAGTGTAAACAATCACCTTCGAGTCAATCAGGTATGATCTGAACTTGTCAAAAGCAAACACTACTTCCAGCATCTCTTTTTCGGTCATCGTGTAGTTCAGCTGAGCTCCACTCAATGTCCTACTCGCGTATTAGACCGGGTGCATTATCTTTTCCTTTTGTTGTCCTAACACCGCTCCCACTGCGTATTCACTAGCATCACACATGAGCTCGAATGGTTGCTCCCGGTCGCGAGCAACAATGATCGGGGCCGTGACTAGCCTCTTTTTCAACTCCTCAAAAGCCACCGTGCAATCATTAGAAAACACAAAAGGGTTATATTTTTCGAGCAACTTACATAGGGGGTTGGCTATTTTGGAAAAGTCTCTAATGAATCGTCGGTAGAACCTGGCATGCCCAAGGAAGCTCCTTATCGCTTTAACCGATGTGGGAGGTGGAAACTTTGCAATCACATTTACTTTGGCACGATCCACCTCAATTCCTTTGCTCGACACCAAGTGCCCCAAGACTATCCCCTCTTGTACCATGAAATGGCACTTCTCCCAATTAAGCACAAGGTTTGTCTCAATACACCGCTTCAGCACTCAGATCAGATTTGCTAGGCACTCATCGAATGAATTTCCCACCACTGAGAAATCATCCATGAACACCTCCATGATATCCCCGACCATCTCAGTGAATATGGCCGAAATGTACCTTTGAAATTTGGCGGGTGCATTGCATAAGCCAAAGGGAATCCTTCTGAATGCAAAGATCCCGTAGGGACAGGTGAATGAGGTCTTTTCTCTGTCTTCCGGGATAATGGAAATTTGGTTGTACCCCGAGTACCCGTCCAGAAAACAAAAGTGAGACCTCCCTGCCAGTCTGTCGAGAATTTGATCACTGAAGGGGAGTGGGAAGTGATCTTTACAGGTGGCAAGATTTAAATTTCTGTAGTCCATGCAAATTCTCCAGCCTGTGACGGTCCTTGTGGATATCAGCTCATTGTTGTCATTTTTTACAACCGTCATGCCACCATTTTTAGGAACACATTGTATTGGGCTAACCCAGTTGCTGTTAGACATGGGGAAAATAATTCCCGCATCTAACTACTTTATGATTTCCTTCTTCACCACTTCCTTCATGTTTGGGTTCAGCCGCCTCTGGTGTTCCCTGGAAGGTTTGTTCCCCTCTTCCAGCAGAATTTTGTGCATACAGTATGCCGGGTTGATCCCCTTTATGTATGACATGGTCCAACCAATGGCAGTCTTACACTTTGTGAGTACCTGTAATAGCTGCTTTGCTTGCACATCTAGAAAACTGGATGAGATAATAACAGGTAAAGTAGAATTAGGTCCAAGAAACGCGTACCCGAGGTGTGCTAGCAGTGGCTTCAACTCCAGCTTGGGTGGCTCTTCAAAAGATGGCTTGGCTGGCGGAGTCTCTCTCTTTTATAAGTGTAAGGGCTCAAACTCGAGTGCCCTCGGCCAAACACGTTTTCCATCAAGCGCTAACACCCATTCTGCCAATTCTTCCCCATTTACCTCACCCAAATTCATCAAACATGCAGCAGGGGGGTCCTCAATAGTTAAGGACTCATCATCTTCCTCCAATATCACATCCACAACATCAATAAGAGAACAATTGGTGAACTCACTTGGTCGCCTCATGGACTTCTGCACATTGAATGTGATTTCCTAGTTGTTCAATCTCATCTTGAGCTCCCCAGTTTCAAAATCAATGAGGGCTTGCCCAGTGGCGAAGAATGGCCTTCCCAAAATTATGGGAATCTCTTCATCCACTCTGCAGTCCAGTATCACAAAATCCGCAGGGAACACAAACTTCCCTACCTGCACCAATACGTCATCCAGAATGCTTGACGGTCTTTTTACCGTCATGTCTGCCAGCTGCAACAACATAGAGGTTGGTCTAGCTCTACCAATCCCCAACCTCTTGTAGATGGCCACAGGCATAAGATTAATGTTGGCCCCTAAATCACAAAGTGCCTTTGCAAAGGCAAAATTTCCAATGGTGCAGGGAATGGTGAAACTCCCTCGATCAGATAACTTTTCCGCAATTGGTCGGATCACAACAGCACTGCAAGTCTGAGTAAGCATCACTATGGCCAAGTCTTGGAAGTTAAATTTTCGGGACATTAAGTCCTTCATCATTTTGGCATACCCAGGCATCTCCTTCAGAGCATCAATCAAAGGAATGTTTACCTGTATTAGTTTCAACATGTCCAAGAACTTTTTATACTTCTCATCCTTCTGATACTTAGCCAGCCTCTATGGGAATGGTGTTGGAGGTCTATTCTTCCCAGTGAGTTGGGATTTTTCTTTGTCAACCACTACCTCAATTATCGGTTCTTGGACTGGCTCAACTTCTTTCTCAGCCTCTAGTTGTGTGCTGGGTTCTCTTTGTGCAGGTTGCACTGTCACCTCAGTCAGTTTTGTTGACTCAACATATTCAATAGGCACTGGTACCAGTGTCTCAGCCTGTCTACTTTCTCGAGCTCTTTCCTGCTCCAAGTCTAAGTCCCTGCCATTGTGTAGACTCACTGTTATTAGCTTCTTAGGACCATGATCCTTAGGATTTACCTGAGTGTCTGCAAGAAATGTCCCCTGAGGACGATTATTCAAAGACATCAAGATCTGTCCCATTTGCACTTTAATGTTCTTAATAGCTGACTCATGTCCATCGACTCTCTTGCTTATTTTTGCAGTTGACCGAATAACATGTTGCATCATTGCTTCAAGTCTGGAAAACCCTTCTTCCTGTCTACCACCATGTTGTTGTTGGGGGGATGATAAGCCTATTGCTGATGCTGATTCTGATTATTGTACCCCTGTGGCCTTTGGTAAGGCGCCACATTACCTTGAGGTCGCATGGCTCCCGTGTTTCCACTATTGTGTTGCTGCTGAACTGGCATGTATGGTTGATTTTATTGGCCCCAATTCTGTCCACCCTGCCGCTGACCCCTATAATACGACACATAGTTCATATTTTCAGGGTAGTGATGTTGATCACATTCAGCATTCCACTGATTATCAATTGGCTGACTAATGCAAGATGTTCATAAGCCCCTATTGGTTGTATCCACAATATGTATCTGCTGCTTTTGCTCTGACTGCTCCACCTTTTTTGTTAGTATGCTCATATGTGTTATAAGGTGGCCACATTCTCAGCAAGAGTATTACATGGATCGAAGGGCACTGAGTGAACTATCGTAGTAATGGGTGCATTCCTGGTTGTCCACCCCGAATTCTACGCCATTTTATCAAGCAGGATCTGACTTTCTCTCCATGTTTTACTCAAGAATGATCCACCAGCTGAGGCATCTACATTTTCCTTTACAGTATCCGCCAGACCCATATAAAAACGATGTCCCAACATCTTCTCTGGAATACCATGGTGCGGACAGATAACCAACATTCCTTCAAATCGTTCCCATGTTTCCTGCAATGTTTCAGTTGGCTTCTATCTGAAGCTCAAGATTTCATTAATTTTTTGAGTTGTCTTGTTGGGCAGATGGAATTTTTTCACGAACTGCTTAACTAACTCCTCCCATGTGGTAATGGAATTAATGGGGAGCGAGTTTAGCCAAGTCTGGGCTGCTCCTGTCACTGAGAATGGAAACAACAACAGTTTTATTGCTTCCTGAGTGACGTTTGGCTGCCTCTGAGTTTTGCAAATCGACAGGAAATTCTTCAAATACTGTTGGGGATCCTCAATGTATGACCTCGAAAATAGTTCCTTGTTCTGCAGTAAGTGCAGCATATTATTTGTAATCTGAAAGGACTCGGTCTGTATCTAAGGGACTACTATCGCAGTGGCCAAATTCTCCGTCATGGGTTGTGCCCAGTCATATAAAGGAACCTCTGGCACAAGAGGTGCCACTATCTGCGCAACTGGGTCCACCACGTCGTCCCCATATTGTTCCTGTTGTTTAGATTTTCCATGGCAGGTTCAAGTTGTTCAATTGATGGTTGTTATTTGCTTTTCCGGTTGGCCCGGTTCAAGGCCTTGAAAACTTTCTCGAGGTCTGATAAGTCTTCAAATACTTCACCAGTTCTCGATGAGTTTCTAGGCATGCACATGTACAACCAAGTTAGCAAACGTTAAAATTTCAATGTATAGATGAAAATTGAAGAAAATTGACTATACTTTAGAATTTTGTATTTATTCAAACTGTAATTGACAAAACCGTTAATTCCCCAGCAACGGCGCCAAAATTTGATCACACTCAACTATGTCTTATAAAAATACTAAGCGGGCGTTGCAAATATAATCTGAGTATTTCGCCCAGAGTCGAATCCCATATGGAATTAACCTATCAATTATAGTTGTTAGACTCACTCGATTCTTCGTAATCAACTTCCCAAATATTAAGAATGACAATTTGTTGGTATTTTTACTATATAAAACTGAATGAAATTAAGTAGACTAAAGATAACTACTACTAAGTTGTAAACAAATGCGAGAAGGATCTAAGGTTATGGTTTCCCCCGCTGATGAAATCCCATACGGTATATTTCCTATTATTTGGCCTAATTATATCTATCAATCATGCGCACTCTTGCTACCGTAAATCTCTCCCGAGTAATTATGATAATTTACTAGACGCACTTTCCCGAGCTACGCCAGCTGGCTTTTATTATAGCTCACTTTAGATTGCACCCAAGGTATCGTTATCCCTAATCCAACCTTTAAACCCTCAGTTATGGATCCCTCTTATACTTTGGGAGTGGTGTTGTTCAATAACTACCTAAATATACACTCTCTCCCGAGCAGATACATACTAAATAGGCACAACTAATTGAGGGTCCTTCAATCAACTACAATAAGAACTTAGTTGAATAAATAGAGATTGAAACCAAGCAAACTATATTAATATAACAAGATTTTCATCCTCAACGGGTTCCATTAAAACCCTAGACTAAATAGATTAGCTACTCGTAATTGTACTAAAAATAACAACAGAAGAATTCATCAACAATGACAAAAATACAACGAAGAGAGATGAGATTTGATGCCCAATTTCCCTCCTTGTCTCTTGCCTTTGCTTTTCTTGAACAAGACTCTAAACCTGATTAATTCTCTCTTTTGGGCGAGTTGAACCTTATATAGGTTAAGTGGAATTGTCCCAAGCTTCCAAGTTTACCCCTGAAAAATAACGTGTTCGACTGGACTAGTGCGGTCACGCTAGTCATCGCGCTACTGGGCGCGCTAATGACTAAACATTTTTCCTGGGATCGTTGGACTAGCGCGGTCGCGCTAATGGGCACACTAAGACCGCGCTAGTGCACTTATAATTTGTCCCATCAATTTTTCTTTCTTCTTTTCACACATCAAATACTCCAAGGGCCTTTCTCCTTCAATTTGGCTCCAAATACCATCATAGGTCCTCATAAGCGCATTTAGCTCCTGCGAAACATAAAATCAACAATTAGAGCCATTTTAACATTATTTTCACACTTCTAAGACAGTGAAGCATCATTAAGTTGGAGTACAAATATATACTAAACTACGTGAATTTACCCTATTATCACATATATACTTCTTTCAACCATTATTTGTAGAATTCTTAGTATTTCGTGAATTGTGACACCAGACCCTGGGGTAGTTTTATAATTATATATTTAACTCATGGTTCGGCTTAATCATTGATCGTTATTAGTATTTCATGAAGTTATCTAGTGGAAAGTATTGGATTCGTATTTATTTTGAATTGTTCTATTATGTGTAGGTAACTTTAAAGGAAAATAGTTAGTAAATTTCTAACATTGGTTTGCCTAGCAAGTATTGTGTTAGGCTCCATCACGATCCCGTGGTTTGGGATTTTGGGTCATGACAGTAGCCCTATATGATGTATTTTGACTTATGTGAATCATCGGTTTTGGTTTCCAGGTTATTCGGGACTAATTTGGAAGAATGATTCTCAACTAGGGAGCTTTAAATTTAAAAGAGTTGACCGAGTTTGAATTTTTAGTATTTGACCTCGGATTGGAATTTTGATGGTTCCATTAGCTCCGTTGAGTGATTTTGGACTTCGGAGCGTGTCCGGATTGTGATTTGGAGACCCGTAGTTGAATTTGGTTCGAAATGGCGAAAGTTGGATGTTTTGGAAAGTTTGACTTAGAGTGGACTTTTTGATATCGGGGTCGGATTTCAATTCTAAAAGTTTGATCAGGCCCGTAATGTCAAATATGACTTGTGTGCAAAATTTAAGGTCAATCGGACGTGATTTGATGAGTTTCGGCATCGGTTGTGCAAGTTTGAAGTTTCAAGTTCATTGATTTTTGGATTGAGGTGTGATTCGTCATTTCGATGTTGTTATCCATGTTTTGAGGCCTCGAGTAATTCCGTGTAATGTTATGGGACTTGTTGGTGTGTTTGGACATGGATCCGAGGGGCTCAGGTGAGTTTCAGATAGGCTTGGGTTGTGTTGCGCTCGTTATTTTTATGTTTCGACGTTATTTTTTCAAGCATAAATGGTAATACATTAAGCAAATGAGCTTCAATTTCTATTTTTATTTAAGCATCAGATCCGTATCGTAATTTGGGAGTCACAACAAAAAGAATTGACGAATTTGGATATTGTAGGAGGCATTTATGGTCATTTTATTAAGAATTGGGTTGCCAAATTTTTCATATTAATTATGAAATTGTCACTAACTTCATATTTAAATATCTGCACTATTTCCAAATATTGAAACCACCATATCCCCTTCAATATAAGGTCAAATAGAGTGATTCAAGAGCCTAACTTGACTAGAATTTCACAAGAAACCTATTGGAGGCATCAAAAGCGAGTTTTGAGATCATTTGGCACAACAAACGAGGCAGAACAATGTTAAAACGAGAGTTTTGTTTATTTAACATATTTTGAGTTGGGGAGCTCGGAATTGGGCAATTGTTTAGGCGATTTTCGCCATATGAATTGGGGTAAGTGTTCTTAATTCGATTTTGGTTATATTCCATGAATCTATCTTCGATTTTAGCTTTTGATTGATGAATTTTAAAGGGGACATTGGGGGTTTTGTCCTAAAGTTTCATAATATGAGTTTTTGAGTTTTGAACATCGATTTGGAGTCGGAATTGAGTGAAACTAGTATGGTTCGCTCGTAATTGAATGGGTTGTCGGATTTTCTGAGTTTTATCAGGTTTCGAGGCGTGGGCCCGGGTGTGATTTTTGGCCGGATTGGGATTTTATTTAGGATTCGATCTTTATCATTTGGAATTGTTTCCTTGTGCTTCATTTGATGTATTTGAGTTGCTTTTCTCTAGTTTTGAGCCGTTCGGAGGTTACTACGCATGTGATGGCATTTTTAGAGCATCGCTTGGCTTGCTCGATATTGTAATTTGCTTGTTCGAGGTAAGTGTCTTGCTTAATTTTGTTGAGGGAATTTTTCCTCCTATTTGACATTGTTTGCTACATGCGAGGGTGATACATATATGAGGTGATGAGCGTATATGTATTTGCCGGGGTTAATCATGCTCAGGGTAGATTATGTTATAATTATATTTTGTGGAACTATGTGACCTTCTTGATTCATGCCTCACTTGAATTATAGACATTAAGAACATAGTATTAAATGTTAGAAATAAATACTTAGCCTATTATAACTTAATCAAATTTGATGGTATTCTAAGAATACATTGATGTGTCTAATCCGGTCATTCCAATGGGTAATCATTAATACATTGCTACAGCCGATCTTCTTGAGATACTAGATTCTATACTTGTGTTGTGGATCATTTGTGAGATTTGTGGAAGTATTTGAATAATACAGTTCTTGAGGGTTTATTTAACCATTATTGGCTTGGAAATTTGTGATTGGGATTTGTTTGGAATATCAATTTAACGTTTGATGTAATTTATGTTTCCTGCCTTGTTTGTCATTGATATACATATGCTTGGTAAGGAAGAGTGTAAATCACAAAAAGTGATGTTGTGCCATTATTTGTACATTATCATGTGAGGAAGAGTATAAATTACGAAGGGTGATGTCGTGCCACGTTATGTGAGTGTAAAGAAAGGATGACGTCGTGCCATGTTATATGAGTGTAAAGCATGAAGGGTGATGACGTGCCATTTTATCTATATTGTTATGCTTTTATATCATGGTGAGGCCATGGCACGATGGGTGTTTCCGTGCAGGCGAGGATGAGGGACATGCATGATGTTGTGATATTTGTTTCCCCGTGTATATATTTATGTCTTTACCTTGAGCTGTTATTGTCGCAATCTCATATCTGATGTGACTTGTTGCTATTGTTCAGTCATTTATCTTTATATCAATTGTTGTTGTGTCGCTCATATCTTCTGCTTGTTTAACTTGCAAATATCATGCCTATTTTCCTGCTTTTATAATTACACTTATGTCGTATCTATTCTGTTGCACTTGGTACAAGCCTTCCACCATGCTAGTCATTCATGCCTCTAATTGTTAACTTTTAAAGATCATGTGTTTCCTTATTATTTGTTATATTTGTACTTAGGCCTCCATCATTCTAGTTAGTTGAGGTTGATATTCCTTGTTTCCAATTGTTGTCATCACTCACATGGTTTCCGCGTAGTCTTTTACTGTTGCCCACATGTATATCCTCGTTCATTATAGCTACTTGTGTATTTCCTACTTTGTAATTCCTATTATCAGTAATTTTGTCATCTGGTTGATTATGTTATACGTAAATTGGGTGAGGATGAGATAAAAGCATGAAGTGTGTTGTTGTGCAATTGACTTGATATCTGAGTATATTCCTCATGCTAGGAAAGTTAAGAATTGATGGTTGTGGTTTATTGGTTTCATTCTAAGAAAAGTATTGGTCGAGGTATTTGAAGATGCCAGATTGTGATCTCTGTTAACACTCGGTTATTTCTTTGCGTATACGTTTCATGCAATCATCTCTATTATATTTCAGTATAGTTCTGTTCTGATTTACGGTGCAGGTTTTATCAGAATGTATATAGTTCTGTTGTTGATTTACGGTGCAGGTCTTATCAGAAAGTATCTTTTAACAAAAAAGAAAGCATCGTCACTACATCGACGAGGTTAGACAAAATACTTACCAGTAAATGCGGTCTATTGTACTAATACTACACTTCTGTACAGATTTTTAGAGCGGAGCTCGGGTGCTGACTCTGAAGACGCTCGTGCATTCCGGATATAGCTGCCACTTGTCCTTGGTAGCTTAGATTTTGGTAATCTGTTTACGTAAATTTCAAACAGATCATGTAATTATTTGTACCAACTTTGTAAATTCCAAGTCATAGAAGCTCATGAGTCGTACAATCAGTTCTTGGGTCAATTTGTAAATGTTCAGCTAATTCTTTACTATTTTCCTATAATCTCTTTTGGATTATATTTTCTGTTAGTTGGCTTACCTAACAGATCGAATTAGGTGCCATCACGACTAGTGGCTTTTGGGTCGTGACATATTCAAGTGTGCAAACCTGAAGCTACATGAACGAGATAGAAGAACCAGTTCCAAGTGTCTGTCTTTTATTCTAGTTCAATTGTAGTAGGTGTTTTCATATTGTTCCTTTAAGATTTATCTAGAGGAAATAGTAATAGGTACACAGAGTATTCAAGTTAGAGTTAATTTGAAGTTGTCGCAACAATTAGTTGTTGGTTGCCACAACGGGATTAGAGTTAATCCTAGGTTTACAAAAGTGTTTTGTAAATACAATTTTTGGCTAAGTGATTTTTTGGAGAGTTTGGGAAAATCCTACAGAGAATTAGGTCGTGGTTTTTTCACCTTTTGAGCCAGGTGTTTTCCACATAAAATACTTGTATTTTTTACTTTCCGCATTTACTATTTCAACAATAGTAGGTTAAGGAATTCTGAGAATACATTGATGTGTCTAATTTGGCCATTCATATGTGTAATTATTAATACATTGCTACAATCGATCTTTTTGAGATACTAGATTCTATACTTGTGATGTTGACCATTTGTGAGATTTGTGGAAGTATTTGAATAATACAGTTCTTGAGGGTTTATTTAACCATTGTTGGCTTGGAAATTTGTGATTGGGATTTTTTTGGAATATCCGTTAAAAACACTCCCCTTGATGTTGTTTATGCTTCCTGCCTTTTTTGTCATTGATATACATATGCTTGGTAAGGAAGAGTGTAAAGCACGAAGGGTGATGTTGTGCCATTGTTTGTACATTATCATGTGAGGGAGAGTGTAAAGCACGAAGGGTGATGCCGTGCCTTATTATTGAGAGTAAAAGCATTAAGGGTGATGTCGTGCCACATTATGTGAGTGTAAAATATGAAGGGTGATGTCGTTCCATGTTATGAGAGTGTACAACATGAAGAATGACGTCGTGCCATTTTATCTATATTGTTATGCTTTTACATCATCATGAGGTCATGGCACGATGGGTGTTTCCGTGCAGGCGAGGATGATGGACATGCATTATGTTGTGATATATGTTTTCATGTGTATATATTTATGTCTTTATCTTAAGTTGTTATTGTCGCAATCTCATATCTGATGTGACTTGTTGCTATTGTTCTGTCATTTATCTCTATATCAATTGTTGTTGTGTCTCTCATATCTTTTACTTGTTTAACTTGCAAATATCATGCCTATTATCCTGCTTTTATAATTACACTCATGTCGTATCTATTCTGTTGCACTTGGTATAAGCCTTCCCCCATGCTAGTCATTCATGCCTCTACTTATTAACTTGTAAGGATCATGTACTTTCTTCTTATTTGTTATATTTTTACTTAGGCCTCCATCATGATAGTTAGTTGAAGTTGATCTTCCTTGTTTCCAATTGCTGTCATCACTCACATGGTTTCCGCCTAGTCTTTTACTGTTGCCCACATGTATATCCTCGTTCATTATAGCTACTTCTGTATTTCCTACTTTGTAATTCTATTATCGGTATTTTGTCATCTGGTTAATTCTGTTATACGTAAATTGGGTGTGGATGAGATAAAAGCACGAAGGGTGTTGCCGTGCAATTGACTTGATATCTAATTACATTCCTCATTCTAGGAAAGTTAAGAATTGACAGTTGTGGTTTATTGGTTTCATTCTAAGGAAAGGATTCGTCGAGGTATTTGAATATGCCAGATTGTGATCTCTATTAACATTCGGCTATTGATTTGCGTATCTGTTTCATGTATTCATCTATATTATATTGTAGTATAGTTTTGTTGCTGATTTACGGTGTAGGTTTTATCAGAAAGTATCTTTTAACAAAACAAAAGCCTCGTCACTAATTCGACGAGGTTAGACAAAATACTTACCAGTACATGGGGTCGGTTGTACTGATACTACACTTATGTACATTGCATATAGATTTTTGGAGCGGGGCTACTGGTGATGTCGGGTGCTGACTCTGAAGATGCTCGTGCATTTCAGATCTAGCTGCCACTTGTCCTTGGTAGCTTAGATTTTGGTAATCTATTTACGTAAATTTCAAACAAATTGTGTAACTATTTGTACCATCTTTGTAAATTCTAAGTCTTAGAATATCATGATTCGTACTACCAGTTCTTGGGTCAATTTGTAAATGTTCAGCTAATTCTTTACTATTTTCCTATAATCTCTTTTGGATTGTATTTTTTGTTAGTTGGCTTACCTAGAGGATCAATTTAGGTGCCATCACGACTAGTGATTTTTGGACCGTGACAAAGTGGTATCAGAGCACTAGGTTCGTAGGTTCTATGGGTCATGAGCAAGTGTCTAATAGAGTCATGCGGATCAGTATGATGACGTCCATACCTATCTTCGGGAGGCTACAGGGCATTTAGGAAAAATTTCCCTTTCTTCTTTCCTAATCGTGCGACCTTATTTCAGCTTGAAATCTATGACTTTGACTCCTCCCAATCACTCATATGTGGCATTGCGCACTCAGTATCCGTTATGTGCCGACGATTAGTGATGTTGCAGATAGATTACGATGTGTTGTCTAGCCTCAGAAGCAGATGCAGTGTTAAATCTTCTAGTCTTTCATTTGTGGTATGAGGTGGGTTCATATGTCTGGTTAGTAAGCACAGATTTGGGAAGATTGGGGTGGCTTGCTATTGTGACTAAGGTGGGTTCATGGCAAGGTGTCGATTTGAGTATAACCGATGGGCCATCTCCTGCATGATGAGTTTGAAACATGTGTCTTGTGTGAGTTTTCCATTTGGTGGAGTGCATATGTGATCATTTCAGATCATTTGGGGAAGTTTTTTGACTTTTGCAATGATGGGTAAGCGCTTGGCAGAGTCTTCGGGGTGTTCCATGACCAGCATTGCATGAGTTTTTGAAGTATTCATCTAAATAGTCGTGCGGGATCGGGGCATGTTGTGAAGATATGGTACTTTAGAGTGCCGATGAGGTGGTTTATGGCTTCGAGCTAAGTGATGGAGTCTGCTAATGACGATCAGATTGTAGGGTCATGGACCGTATCAGTTTTCGGACTGAGATATTGCTTGGTTATTTCTTTGAATGGTCATATGCTGGTGAATCACGGGTTGCTCGACGCATATTAGTTGTGTATTGGATATCAGAGTAAGATGAGTAGTTATCGAGAAGGTTCTGGAGAGTTCCGGGGTCTTATGTAGCCTTTAAGTATTTTTGAATTTGTCTGCAGGCAGGCTTGAAAATGGTAGTGAATGGTAATCAGATCTGCGGCATTTCCTTGTCAATAAAGGTCTACATGTCCATGTTGGAGTGATGCAAGAATGGCTTCGGGTTCCCAGGAAGTTTCCTCAGCGCGCTCATATTGGATTGAGTTACTTTCGGGTTGGCAATCTACGTGACTAGATTGAGTTAGAGGCGATTGGTTCTGATTACTCGACTATGTGTTACTGAGTTCCGGAGAATTTATCATGGTTATGACCACGGTCGGAGTTGATGTTTTCTACAGGTATAGAAGATATACTGCGTGTGGTGGTGTTCTCCTGGATTGAGTTAAATGAAAGATTCCCCGGTGATGAGGTGTTCAATTTTCTTATGGTTCAGAGTTTACTATGAGACTTTCGTAGTGTTGCGACTTAGCATGTTAGAATCGATGCGTCGTGTGTGGTTGAAAGGTTGTATGTACAAGGATGCACATAGTTCTGGAGGGAAGGATATGAGTTCTTGATGACACGGTCAATTTAAGATGTTTAAGGTCTTGCTGGCACTATATGTTCGCACCAGAGGAGAGTTCGCCTGTTGGCAGGTACATTGTGTTTTGACTTATGACTATTTTTTTCATAAGGTGAGGGGGTATGAGTTACGTGTCAGCCATTTGAGTAGCGGTGTTGAGATTGGATATAAAGATTATGGTATTCGTGAGGCTCAGAGAATGGATGTTCTCGTTGGCAGACTATTCCTTGATTGCGAGTTGTGAAGAAATGTCGAGGATTAGATGATGGATAGTAAGTGTTATGGAAAGGTTGCTATGGACTTTTGGAAGGTTAATTGCATGTTTGGGGATTATCGGAAATTGGTTTGGGGGTTGCTTTTGAGCCTAATGAGAATGTGTATTCTATATCAGATCGGACTTGTTTGTTCTTGCGCAGTTGTTACCATATGTATATCATTGGGCAGAATTGATGTTATTCGCTCCTTGGTTTATGTTATATGTTTCTCTCTTATACTATGGCAGGATGTGAGGGTTACATGATTCTTCGCACGCATATTGTGATTCGGTTTAGGAATCATGGCATTATGGGCAAGGTGACCTTCGTGATGTTGATTTTCTTATTGCACCATATATGTGCTTGTCCTTCTCAGTATTGTTTGTTCCTAATAATTTTTCCCACAGTTATATTTTTGTGCACTCGGTTGTGCTTGATATTGACTCACATGTGATCAATGAGCCCGAGTATTATGGCTCGATGGTTACCCTATGTGGATTGATGTGATGGGATCGGGTTGCACGCCACAACAGTACAATGATGAAATGTGACTCTTTATTCTTATTTCGTGTATTTTGCTTTCACCTTGTTGAATATAGTTCATAGTAAAATGCAAAAGTTTCCATGCCTGCTTAACTTGCTTAGTAGTCTTCTTATTTAGTTTTCTTATTATTATCTGTCATGTCTGAATTATTAATTGTTGGTGCACAGAACCAGGTTGCGTTGGGCTCCATATGATTATTGTCGGCACTTGTAGGTGGGGTTTCATGTATTGGCTGAGATGAGGTTTCTAGACCTGAGATTTGCGCTATTGTATTGGGATGAGGAAGGTTTGGAAGAATAACACTATATGTTGTTGAGGATTTGGACAATGGCCCTGGTTGGGTGAGTGATTCTTGGTTATTGATCAGATGAGTTGTTAAGCGTTTATGCGTGTTTCTTTCATCATCGGTAGGGTATGAAGGTTTTTAACGAGGATCTAACCGATAGGAGACCGGATTTGTTTTTGGGCATTAATGGTGGTCATCAGTTCCTACTGTGAGTGCCAAAGTGACGGGCTATATCATGTGATTACATCTTGGGTTATGGTTATCATTTGATACAGATTTTTCAGGCTTATACAGTGTGCAGATGAGAGATTCGGGTCTCGTAATGAATTCTAGATGATAGATATTGGGTTCTAAGGTTCAAAGACCAAGGTTAAAGTAAGGATCTCTAGTTCTGTTGTGTTGGCGGGCTTATATGGAGCAGGGTGACGTGGGATTAGCCCCGAGTTTATGCTTAGTAAGGTTACACCGTGGTTTTGATAGCTTTGGAACGACTCCTGGCACGTTCGAGGACGAACGTATGTTTAAGTGGTGGAGGATGTAACGACCCGACTGGTCGTTTTGAGCATTTACACTTCACCCGATAGTTTATGGGCACGAGTAGCTCCGTATGATGGATTTTGACTTATGTGAATCGCCAGTTTTGGTTTTCAGGTTATTCGGGACTAATTTGGAAGAATGATTCTCAACTAGGGAGCTTTAAATTTGAAAGAGTTGACCGAGTTTGACTTTTTAGTATTTGACCTCGGATCAAAATTTTGATGATTCCGTTAGCTCCGTCGGGTGATTTTGGACTTAGGAGTGTGTCTGGATTGTGATTTGGAGGTCTGTAGTTGAGTTTGGCTTAAAATGGCGAAAGTTGAATTTTCTTGGAAAGTTTGACCAAGAGTGGACTTTTTGATATCAGGGTTATATTTCAATTTCGAAAGTTGGATCAGGCCTGTAATATCAAATGTGACTTGTGTGCAAAATTTGAGGTCAATCAGACGTGATTTGATGGGTTTCGGCATCAGTTGTGGAAGAATCAAGTTTCAAGTTCATTGATTTTTGGATTGAGGTGTGATTCGTCGTTTCGATGTTATGTGTGTTTTGAGGCCTCGAGTAAGACCGTATTATGTTATGGGACTTGTTGGTATGTTTGGACGTGGTCTCGAGGGGCTCGGTGAGTTTCGGATAGGTTTGGGTTGTGTTGCGCACGTTTTTTTATGTTTCGACGTTGTTTATTCAAGCATAAAGGGTACTACATTAAGCAAATGAGCTCCAATTTTTGTTTTTTATTGAAGCATTAGATCCGTATCGTAATTCTGGAGCCACAACAAAAAGAATCGTCGAATTTGGACATCGTATGAGGAATTTATGGTCATTTTATTAAGAATTGGGTTGCCAGATTTTTCAGATTAATTATGAAATTGCCACTAACTTCGTATTTAAAAATTTGCACTATTTCCAAATATTGAAACCAACATATCTCTTTAATATAAGGTCAAATGGAGTGATTCAAGA
The DNA here is from genome assembly GCA_005239505.1 of Nicotiana paniculata. NCBI lineage: Eukaryota > Viridiplantae > Streptophyta > Magnoliopsida > Solanales > Solanaceae > Nicotiana > Nicotiana paniculata. Next base: position 68,491 of record ML322931.1, on the reverse strand, counting down.
ATCTAACTTGACTAGAATTTCACAAAGAATCTATTGGAGGCATCAAAAATGAGTTTCGAGATCATTCGGCACAAGAAACGAGGCAGAACAAAATTAAAATGAGGGTTTTGTTCATTTAACATATTTTGAGCTGGGGAGCTCGAAATTAGTCAATTTTTTAGGCAATTTTCACCATATGAATTGGGTAAGTTTTCTCTACTCGGTTTTGGTTATATTCCAAGAATCTATCTTCAATTTTAGCTTTCGATTGATGAATTTTAAAAAGAAAATTGGGGGTTTTGGCCTAAAGTTTCATAATATGAATTTTTGAGTTTTAAACATCGATTTGGAGTAGGAATTGGGTGAAACTAGTATGGTTGACTCGTAATTGAATGAGTTGTTGGATTTTGTGAGTTTTGTCGGGTTCCGAGGCGTGGGCCCGGGTGTGATTTTTGGACGGATTGGGATTTTATTTAGGATTCGATATTTATCGTTTGGAATTGTTTCCTTGTGCTTCATTTGATGTATTTGAGTTGCTTTTCGCTAGTTTTGAGCCGTTCGGAGGTTACTACGCGTGTGATGGCATTTTTAGAGCATCACTTGGCTTGCTCGATATTGTAATTTGCTCGTTCGAGGTAAGTGTCTTGCCTAATTTGTTGAGGGAGTTTTTCCTCCTATTTGACATTGTTTGCTACATGCGAGGGTGATACATATATGAGGTGATGAGCATATATGTATTTGTCGGGGTTAATCATGCTCGGGGGTTGATTATGTTATAATTATGTCTTGTAGAACTACGTGACCTTCTTGATTCATGCCTCACTTGAATTATAGATATTAAGAACATAGTATTAAATGTTATAGACTTATATTATAACTTAATCAAATTTGATGGGATTCTAAGAATACATTGATGTGTCTAATCCGGTCATTCCTATGGGTAATCATTAATACATTGCTACAACCGATCTTCTTGAGATACTAGATTCTATACTTGTGTTGTGGATCATTTGTGAGATTTGTGGAAGTATTTGAATAATACAGTTCTTGAGGGTTTATTTAACCATTATTGGCTTGGAAAGTTGTGATTGGGATTTGTTTGGAATATCAATTTAACGTTTGATGTTATTTATGTTTTCTGCCTTGTTTGTCACTGATATACATATGCTTGGTAAGGAAGAGTGTAAAGCACAAAAATTGATGTTGTGCCATTGTTTGTACATTATCATGTGAGGGAGAGTATAAAGCACGAAGGGTGATGTCGTGCCACGTTATGTGAGTGTAAAGCACAAAGGGTGATGTCGTGCCATGTTATGTGAGTGTAAAGCACGAAGGGTGATGACGTGCCATTTTATCTATATTTTTATACTTTTATATCATCGTGAGGTCATGGCACGATGGGTGTTTCCGTGCAGGCGAGGATGAGGGACATACATGATGTTGTGATATTTGTTTTCCCGTGTATATATTTATGTCTTTACCTTGAGCTGTTATTGTCGCAATCTCAAATCTGATGTGATTGTTGCTATTGTTCCGTCATTTATCTCTATATCAATTGTTGTTGTGTCGCTCATATCTTCTTCTTGTTTAGCTTGCAAATATCATTCCTATTTTCATGCTTTTATAATTACACTCATGTCGTATCCATTCTGCTGCACTTGGTACAAGCCGTCCATCATGCTAGTCATTCATGCCTCTACTTGTTAACTTGTAAAGATCATGTGCTTCCTTCTTATTTCTTATATTTGTATTTAGGCCTCCATCATGCCAGTTAGTTGAAGTTGATATTCCTTGTTTCCAATTGCTGTCATCACTCACATGCTTTTCGCCTAGTCTTTTATTGTTGCCCACATGTATATCCTCGTTCGTTATAGATACTTATGTATTTCCTACTTTGTCATTCCTATTAACGGTATTTCCGTCATCTAGTTGATTCTGTTATACGTAAATTGGTTGAGGATAAGATAAAAGCACGAAGTGTGTTGTTGTGCAATTGACTTGATATCTTAGTACATTCCTCATGCTAGGAAAGTTAAGAATTGACGGTTGTGGTTTATTGGTTTCACTCTAAGGAAAGGATTGGTCGAGGTATTTAAAGATGCCAGATTGTGATCTCTGTTAACACTCGGTTATTGCCTTGCGTATACGTTTCATGTATTCATCTCTATTATATTGTAGTATAGTTCTGTTGTTGATTTACGGTGCAGGTTTTATCAAAAAGTATCTTTTAACAGAAAAGAAATCCTTGCCACTACTTCGACGAGGTTAGACAAAATACTTACTAGTACATGGGGTCAATTGTACTGATACTACACTTCTGTACATTGCGTACAGATTTTTGCAGCGGATCTGCTGGTGATGTCGGGTGCTGACTCTAAAGATGCTCGTGCATTCTGGATATTGCTGCCACTTGTCCTTGGTGGCTTAGATTTTGGTAATCTGTTTACGTAAATTTCAAACAGATCGTGTAATTATTTGTACCAGCTTTGTAAATTCCAAGTCTTAGAAGCTCATGAGTCGTACTATCAGTTCTTGGGTCAATTTGTAAATGTTCAGCTCATTCTTTACTATTTTCCTATAATCTCTTCTGGATTGTATTTTCTGTTAGTTGGCTTACCTAGCGGATCGAGTTAGGTGCTATTACGACTAGTGGTTTTTGGGTCGTGACAGATTCAAGTGTGCAAACCTGAAGCTACATGAACGAGATAGAAGAACCAGTTCCAAGTGTATGTCTTTTATTCTAGTTCAATTGTAGTATGTGTTTTCATATTGTACTTTTATGCTTTATCTAGAGAAAATTATAATAGGTACTGAGAGTATTCAAGTTAGAGTTAATTTGAAGTTGTCGCAACAGTTAGATGTTGGTTGCCACAACGGGATTAGAGTTAATCGTAGGTTTACAAAAGTGTTTTATAAATGCAGTTTTTAGCTCAGATTTAGTGGAGAGTTTGGGAAAATCCTACTGAGAAGTAGGTCGTGGTTTTTTCACCTTTTGAGCCAGGTGTTTTTCACGTAAAATACTTGAGTTTTTTACTTTTCGCATTTACTATTTCAGCAATAGTAGGTTAAGGAACGCATAGAAGAACCATGTACTTCTATAATCAGTTTAAGTAAGAAATAGGTACCACACAAATCACATCCCCTCTTATGTGGTGTTGAAGTTAAAGCATCAAAGGCGTACCAACTAGGTAATTTCTGCGGTAACTCGTCTCATAAACCTATATTGTGCCTCTGCAGATGAAAGTGAGATTGATCCCAATTTTTTAGATTTCCAGGATATTAGACCACCACCAAGCTTGATGGAAAACCCACTTCGGGCCTCCTGGACTCTTTGCAAATCTCCCAATCGGTGTCACAAAATGCGTTCAAATCAAAGGAGAGATCTGAAGATAGGAAGATTCCTTGTGAAGGATCTGCAGATAAGTAGCGTAAACACACTAGCCAGTTGTGAAATGGGAAATGCGGGGCCTTTGCATGAATTGATTAAGTAAAAGCACTTCAAAGGACAAGTCAGGGCGGGTGTTTGTGAGGTAATTACGCTTGCCCACAAAATGCCTGTAAAGACTGGGATCTAAAAGAAGAGGCCCATCATCAGCGCAAAGCTTGGAATAAGAATCAAGTGGTGAAGACACAGCCGAACCAGAGTAATCAAATTCCTTCAAAAGGTCCAAGGTAAATTGCCTCTGACTAATAATGAACCCCTGATTTTCGCGAAGAATTTCCATGCCTAGTGTGAACAACTAATTTTTGACCATGCCAAATTTCATGCTATTTTAGTGTAAATATTTCTTTTAGGTCTTATTGTTATATTTTAAAACTTTTATCTTACTCTTAGTAGATTTTATTTGAAAAATAAATAAATACATTCTTAAAGTACAAAGTTTATTTCCATTTATAATTTTAAAAAAATGGCAAATAGAAGTAATTAGAATCTTAATAAGTAAGCTATAGAATCTTTGTCAGTATCATCTAAAATAAATGTAAATATTTAATTTTTCTATAATGTAAGAAATTTTTATTAATCTTCTTATTTTTATAATTTAATTTATCTTTCAAAAAAATCTGATTTTTTTTTTACTTTGCTAATTCCACTATCCCCATTTTTCTAGCCTAACTCCCCACTCTTCACGTCACTCACTTCCACTCTCCCTCATGTATCCCTCATATCCATCCATACTTCCCAGTTCTCCCACTCTTCTCACCATTTACTCACATCAGTTATATAACTCACACATCTATATATTTGAACTTCACAAATAAAAAAGGAGAGTTTTTTTTTGCTGCACAAAAAGACGGGGCATCCCCAGACAAAGAACGAAAAGAGTAAAAACAAAGCAACCAAATCTCAAGAATTCCCAATCGGGGTCTCCTTTCTTGTGTTGACTGCTCCAAGTACACACCTTCCACCGAGGATATTCCGGGGTATTGAGAATATTAGTGAAAATAATCAAAGAGTTCTCATTAGTTGCAAAGAAGATTTCTTCAACTTTTCTCCATGTATGACTTATAACTAAGCATGTAAAAACTCCGGCCCGGAATTGCCCAGTTGCTAAGCTTATATTTTCAACCCAATCCACTTAATACAAAGGTTTGATTTCTGTCTTCTCACTACGTTGCTAGTTTTGGATTTCATGTTCGCTTATGTCCGTTGAAAATGTTTGCTAAATCTCATGGTGAAGTTAATTGGAGTGTCAATTTTAAAGTATTGGCTAATCTCTTTAAACTCTATGAATAACATTGTAAATACGTTCTTAAATGCTAGTATATACTTTAGTATGCCTCGGCTATTTTCACCACAACATGCTAGATATTTTTGCATAGAGATGAGGTATTTCATTAGTTAAAAGATGTACTTTTCGTGAAACACTTGTGGGAAGTATCATCTTAGTGTTGCCAATGTTAGAAGGACACAGAAGTATCTGGCCACAATGAGTCTTTTACGTATATTTTATTGAAGTTTACTTTAGTTAGTGTTTCTTTTGCAAATAAGTTTAATTCTTTTAGTCATAGTCTGTTAGAACATTTCATATGTATATTATTGCTATGTTCGTTTGTATATATTAAATTACTAGATTATACATTGGTTCATTATCTTCATACATAATGGCTTCAAATTAATCCTACAAATAGTAGATAACTTTAGATGCATTTAAAATACTATTTTGACCATCAATATATTTATTTGACATGGCTATAACCCATAAGTAGAAAGCTAAGGGTGCATTTGTGTAGTTAAAAAATTATTATTATTAGGAACGAGATGAGCGATGAACTAATTCAAGACTCGTTCCAACAGGTAAAAAAAAAATAATAGTAATAAAATATACAAATAAATGGAATACTCTAAGTACGCTATAAAAGTTTTAGACACACTTTAAATATTAGCCCATGTGTTCATACCCAAACATTGGATTGATATGTTTAAATAATAAAAAGATCATGTGCGCATTCCGCATCTCGATGCCTTTAGATTTAAAATAATTATGTTATAACCATGTGTACATTCTGTATCTTGGTTTAACATTTGATTTCAAAAAAATTCCTTGTTTGCATTCTGCATCTTGGTAAACATAATTAATAAAATATAATAATTAATTAAGCGGTAATCAATAAGCCATAATCAACAAAATACAAGAATAGCTAAAAATTGATTTAAGCCTTACATTAGTCAATAAAGCGACCGTGCTAGAACCACGGGACTCGAGGGGTGTCTTACACCTTCCCCTCGGTCAACAGAATTCCTTACTCAATCTTCTATTTTCGTAGACCATGAATTAGGTCAAATCTTCCTTTTGATAAGGGATTCAATAAAAGGTGACTTGGAACACCAAAATTCAATTCCAAGTGACGACTCTAAATAATAAATAATTCCTTTTCAAAACATCACTTCAATTATAAAAACTCTTCTAACTCAACCTCGTAATAGGGTCGTATGGCATAAAAAAAAGGTGTGACACCTAGGAAATAGCAAATGTCTCCTAAATGTTTGACCTTGAATTCTATATTGAGAAAATATGTAATTTGATTGTTTCCTTCAATGTTATTTCCTGTAAGCAAAATATCATCGATATAGACTGCTATGATAGAAATTAAAAGCCCAGATTGCTTGTTGAATAATGAATAGTCATTGAGGAAACTAGAATAATCTTTGTAGCTAAGTGCTCCAGCAAACCTCGCATACCACTGCCTAGAGGATTGCTTTAAACCATATAATGATTTTCTCAATAGACAAAATTTAGTAGGATCAGGAGGAGATAAGCCAGCAGAAAATCTCATGTAGACTTTTTCTTGCAAGTCTCCATGTAAAAAGGCATTGTTCACATCAAGTTATGAAACATACCAGCCTTTCTTGACTGCTACTGTTAAGAGACACCTGATTGTGGTCATTTTTACCACAGGGGAAAAGGTCTCTTGATAGTCGATTCCTTCTCTTTGTATGTCCCCCCCTTACCACTAATCTGTCCTTCAACCTTTCTATAGTACAATCTGACTTATGTTTTACTTTGTAAACCCACATGCATGGTAGAGCCTTCTTGCCTAGTGGCTAAGCCACCACATCCCAAGTATGATTCAGCTCTAGAGCTGTTATTTCTGCCTCTATTTCCCTTCTCCAACCTGCTTCCCTACAAGCTTCATGATAACTTGTTGGTTTTGAAATATTGGATACACTCTTTAGGACATTCTGATTGTTCAGTGTTAGTGCTCCAAAAGAGAAAGCAGTATGTTTAGATGACTGAGTGAAACATGAGGAGTTAAGGTCAGTGAAAAATATGTTGTTGCACATATAATCATTTATGTATGTTGGTTTTGGGTATTCCTTTCAGATTTTCTGATTGGAGGTGGTGGAAAGGGAAAAGTGGGAAGAGGAGATGAGATAGGTGAATTGGGTGTGTTAGGGTCACAGATTGATGGTGAACTAGGTGAGAAATGTGGTGAGTTGTTTAGGCTAAAACTTGGCAAGTGGGAAGAGACATCAGAATGGTTGGTGGTCTGATCTACTGTCCTAGGTGTCCTGATAGGTGCAGAAAAGTAACAAGAGTCAGTTGAATCTGCTCCATGTGTCTAAATAGTGTTGATAGGTGGTTGAACAGATGGTGGACTGTCAAAGGATGTGGTAGAAGGGAAAATCAAATGCTGAGGTGTTGTGGTTGTCAAAGTGAATGGAAAATGATCCTCATGAAATAGACACCTTTCTTGTCTCAATTTCCAGAACTTTATAACCTTTTTGACCTTGTGCATAGCCCAAGAATACACAACTCTTAGATCTTGGCTCAAACTTACTCCTGTTATGAGTCAAAGTATATGCATAACATAGACACCCAAAAGATCTTAGAGATTCATAGTTAAGTGGTTTCCCAAATAGAACCTCATAAGGTGTTTTCCCTTTCAAAACTCTAGAAAGTATTTTGTTGATGAGATGAGTGGCTGTCAGCTTACATTCTCCCCAATATTGAATAGGGATCTTAGGATGGAAAACCCCTTGCAACCTCTAAAATATGTATATTCTTTCTCTCAACCACCCCATTTTGCCGGGGTGTTTCCACACAAGATGTTTCATGAAATATCCCTTGTGATTCAAGGAAAGCAGCTTCATGTGATCCTTTGCCTAATTCCCATGCATTATCAGACCTTATCCTCTCCACCTTCATGCCAAATTGCCTCTCTACCATGCTCAAGAAGGATTTTGGAATTGTAAAAGCATTACTCTTGCAACTCAACAGAAAAGTCCATGTAGCTCTACTGTAATCATCTACAATAGTTAAGAAGTATTTATAACCATTATATGTCACAGTCTTGAAAGGTTCCCAAGTATCAATGTGAATTAAATAAAAAATTCCCTTTGTTTTAATATGACTTAAAAAAAGTCTAATTTGTTTGGCTTGAGGACAAATGTTACACACATAATCAAAATTTGAAGGAAAATTAATGAAATTAAGATTCTTCATTACTGAAAAAGGCAGATGAACCAATATGACATGCCATTAACTTACATTAAAAATAACATTAGCCGCTAGTGGTGTTTGAAAAGAAATAGAACTAGAATAGTGGTTGGAATTTCTTCCTTTTGGAATTGAAACTACATTTTGACAGGGCAAAATGCCAGAAACTACACTAGTGGGCCTGATTAGATATAAACCATCTCTTACTTCACCAAAAACTTGTCCTTTCCTCATTAAATGGACCTGCATTAGACAACCATCAGAAGTTAGACTTAAAGAATATTTGAATTGGCTACATAACTTATGAACAAATAATAAGTTATACTGAAAGAAGGCACATGAATAACTCTTTTAAGGATCATATCTGGTTGAAAGGAAACACTACCTATGTGTGTAACATATAACTGAAAAGAGTTAGGTAGACTAATATGTAAAGGGACAGGTAGGGGAATCAAATTTATAAAAGAACTTAATCAAAACACATATGTTCAGAGACTCCTGAGTCAATGATCCAAGTCCTAGTATTAAAATCTGAAATAAGTTCCAGTATACTTAAAAATTATACCAACCACAACATTGGCATTTATTTCTGAATTTGCATGTGCTGAGCTTCCAATCTGAACGTATTTGATCAAGTTAACTAGCTTAGAGAATTTCTCCTTGTTGAACATTTGTGGCTGATTGTTCATGTTTCCCTCATTGTTAACACCTGCTGCAACCTCCTCCTATCCTGTTACCACTGCATTTCCTTTCACTGTTGCCTGATAATTGTTAGGTTGTTTGGTGAACTGAAAATCTTCTGGAAACCCTATTAGTCTGTAACAATCTGCTCTCGCATGTCCTATCTTCATACAATGACAGCAAGTCACATTAGGGTTGTATTTAGACTTCTTTCCTTTGAACTTTTGTGGACAGTTTCCAAACTTTTGAGTGGCAGTTCAAGGTTTCTGAGTCTGATTGTTGTTCATCTGTTAAAATTTTGTCTGAGCTCCTTACCCTAAAGGATGCTCCATCATAAGGGTATTGGGGGCTAATGTATACCTATCTTTGACTCTCATCCTAAAGTAACAAAGAATAGACATGGTCTAAGCTAGGTATAGGATTCATCATGAGTATATTTCCTCTTGATTGGCCATACATATCATTAAGTCCCATAAGAAATTGAATAACTCTCTGATCTTCCAAAAACTTAGCCACCTTCTTCTTTCCATCACACACAGTGACAGATGCTTCCTAAATGTGTGCTCGGAGAGTCCAACTCATCCCACAGTCTCTTTAGAGTTGTGAAATAACCTGCTACACTGCTATTTTCTTGAACTGACTTTGATATCTCCTTTTGCAGGTAGTATAATTTGGCCCCATTGGATTGGCCAAATTTGTGCTCAAGGTGTTCTGAGAGTCATACTAGGTGCATCAAATGAGTGAAAAAAATATGGGTGATTACAGTCCTGATTGACTGTAAAGATGAAGAACCAGAGCTAGAAATTACTGGAGTAGAGATGACTGGAGTTTCTTCTGTTACTGCCATATTTAATCTTGAAGTTTATGAAGGATCCAGCTATAAGAGCTCTGATACCATGAATGATTTTAACAAGAAGAATGCATAAACTTTCTATGTGTATTGTATTCAATCTCAAGGCATGTATATACACAAGTATAGACGCTGAAAGAAATAATGTAAAATGAAAATTAAAGAATATTCTCTATACATTTGTCATATTTTCATTCCCTACTCCTATAACAAGATAACTAATTTTATTCCTCTACCATGTATTCACATATGTGGGCATGTGTAGAGAAGCTTCCAGGCGTCTCATTCTTGTAAGCTTAGTGTTCCATATCGACGACTGAGATTAAGAGCAGATGAGTGTCAAGATGCTTCCGCGTGTCACATTACTTTGATGAAGTTAAAATACCAAAACTATACACTACATAGACAATTTTGAAATCCCTAATGTTCTTGTTTGAAACCTTTCTCTTTCCCTTTCTTTCTTTCATAGATTAAAATCTCGATGCCTTCCTTCTTCTCTACAACATATTTGTTGTCCAATCCAGTTATCGTTGCCATCTCATTGGTGCTCTATGTATTCCCTGCCAGTTGAGCTTCATGGACCACAAAATACTTAATTTTGCCTAAGTGTCACAACAAATCACTAAATAATTTTTGCAAGAACAAAGATACTCAACTTTGCTAAGTATCATATAAATAAAATTTTTTATATTGTCGTCATGTCTCTTTTGCTTCATCCTAGAGTTATGTGTGATATTTAGGTAAAATTGTGTGACTCCTTTAGAAAAAAATATTAATTTAATTATTTTTTTTATGATACTTAGGTAAAATTAAGTAGTTTTTCATTTAAAAAAAAATATATCAGATTTTTGACACTTTGTAAGAAAGCATTCATTGAGATTGAAGGAAGTGCAAGCAGTTTGTGACAATCACAAAATGTTTCGTATTACTTAATTGTGGTTGAATATGAAAATAAAAATACTTGAACTTGGTTTGATATTGTTGAAGACGGATATGAAAAAAATACCTAACTTTAATCACAACATGCAAAAAGTATATCGCTCCTCCCTTTAAGATAAGATTTATTGTCATCGTAATAGCCATAATAGGAGTTGCTGCCTAAGAAATGATTAGTATTGAATATATACAAAACATGAAGACAAAACCATCAAATATTAATTCATGATAGGAATGGGGCATGAAACATTAAACACAAGTAAAATTAATTACAATTGTTTAAACTCCAATCACTTTATGTTTATTTTGTGTCAAACTGCAAGAAAAGTGGACCAATTTATGAATCCCAAAGGCATCAAAATTAGACCAAAGAATCGATGCCACCTAACCCCTACTTTTTCCGAGCCCACCATTCTCATTGTCGGACCATTACTTTTCCATTTGAAAATCTCAAAGAAAAAATAAAGATAACAAAAAATAGAAAAATGATCCAAAAAAGGAAAAAGAAAATTATGTATGCACCAAATTAATATACAAAAGTAGCAGAGACGACTACGTCTTGCTCTTGCTAGGTAGTGAAGTATAGAGACGGAGCCAATATTTAAAGTTTTGAGTTCTGAATTTTAATCGAACTCAGCACGTTAGTCAGTGGATTCACAATTAAGTATTTGTACATATTTAATAGATTTTCTAATATTAATACAATATCTAAGCAAAAAACTACTGAATTCGTTCGAACTTACATGCAACACTCACCCTCCGCCCTTAGTGAAATGATCTATAAAGGTTAAATTAGAACAACTCGTCCAACCGTCATTCTTTAATCCCCCACACACCAAAAAAGAAGAAGGAGAAATGTGATACCAGCGGTCTAATTTACTCATATCAAATTATGAGAAGGCAATGCGTGCAACAATTGCGCCCTTACTTCTTATATTTGCTCGCACTCAATATTTACACCAGTTAATATTATATTACATTTCTTTCTATTTATCTGAGTAGCTGGTTGGCAAAGGTGTGGGAGGTAGCATGTATCCCTAAAATTAATGAATTATCATAAATAAATAAAAAGCCATATTAAATTAAAATGGTTAAATTATGAATTAAAGTTAAAATATAGTTTCAATAACTATAGTTTATGGCAAGTAAGTCCTTTTGCGAGCCGAGAAGCCAAAAGAATTAGAAGAAAAAACCAAGTTTGTGTGTATTGAAACAACATATACATAGGGGAATACAAAAGGCATATATAGAGAAGTTGAAGAAAGGAAGCGTGGATCTGCGAACGATCGATGGCGCTTTCCAGACTTCGTCATCCGGTGATTTTCCGAGCTCCTTCTCTTCTCCGTGCTCGCCGTCTTCTCGCCGCCGGCCCATCCAACTCTTCTACTTTCCGATCTCTCCATCAGTACACTTTTCTCTTTACACTTTTGTCCATTTTTTGAATTCTAGATCGTATAATAAGAATTAAGTATTGCTGAATGTTGGACTGGATTATAGATATTAGTACACAAGGAGAAAATTTAATGTGTGTGTTCGAATTCTGGCAATACCTATTTGAGATTGACAAGTTTCGCAAGTGCTTAGTCTATTGCTTTTTTGTTTCTTTATATTATTCATTTGCTCTTTTATTTTGTGGCTTTCGGATTTTGGTTGATCAAGGAAATGGACACATGTTGAAAAAAAAAAGAAGAAGAAGCCGTAGGGGATGAGTTGAGGACAATAATGCATTTTTTTGGTAGTTTAGGCATGATTTAGGCTAGAAATAGCTCGTGCAGCGGCATGGTGGGTTCAATCGCCTACTGGTCTTTGTGGGCATAAATTCCTAATGCAATAGTGCTCAAATGATGGAGTAATACTTTGTCCCATTTTGATGAACCTTACTGAACTGTTTGAGACCTCAAATTTAATAGATTTACGGTCTAAGTTACTCTTTTTTTTTTTTTGTTACTGTTAAGTAATTTGAAGATGTTCGTCTTGTCAATGGACAAATCTTTAAGAAGAATCTGAGGAGAAAGCAGATTTTCCTTCATCTAACATGCTCCAAAGGTTCTATCTAGTGTTGTCAAAGACTCATTTGAGGTGCGCTTAAGCCCTGAAGTTCAGAGAAGGTCAGGATAGGCGCTTCGCATCACTTAGGCTGCACTATAGTGTAGGCAAAGCGCTAAGGCGTGCGCCTCATTGCCCTAAAAATTCTATCTTGAATAGAACGGTACTAAACAATAAATATATATGGAAAAAAGATATATTAATTGTTAAGGAAATCATTATGAATGAGGTTGTTACTTTTTTCTTGCATTTCATATACATTTTTACTTTTTCCTTTGTTGCCCCTTTCTTACGAAAGCTCTCACTTTGCTCGTGCTTTGCGCTTAAAGCCCGATAGAATCGGTACACTTTTTAACGCTTTTTGGCTTTGACAACACTGGTTCTATCTTCATTTGGAGGCTTGGAAAATTTCAGACGTGAAGGAAGAGGATTATTTTGTTTTAATGGCGTGTGCAAGAGTCATTTCATTCAATATCCAGTCAGATTAAGGGCATCTAATGCAATTCAAGGAGCATGCCGATTAGTTTGACCGATTATATAACTATGTATCGTGGGAAAAGTGGCTTGCAGTATTGGTTGTAGTTTGGCAGAAATAAAATGAATATGGGTGTCTTTTTGGGTGCAGAATTACGAGTAACTGAATGCTTGTACCTTCCATAGAAGACAAGATATCAAAGATAAAGTAGTAAAAGGAGTAACAAGAAAAGCAATTTAAAATAGAAACAACAATGGAAAGGCTTCATGAGTGCTCTAAACTTGAAAAGGATTTGGCACACAAGACAATTAAGTTTAGTTAAAAAGAAGGAAAGCTTTTCCATCTGTTGATCTTTCTGTTTCCTTTCCTCATTAACTTTTTGATATACATATATCAAGGTCCTCCCTTGTGTCCATATTGATTTGATAGGTCAAATGCTTTGAATTTTGGGTTTTCTTTTTGTTGAGGTAAATCCAAACATTGGGATTACACCCCTTCAATGTAGTTTAGCTATGTTCTTTATTCTAAAGAAAAAGTGGTGTGATGCACCAGTGTTCTAGTACTCTTTGTAATGTACGAGGCTGTGTACCTGTTTCTGTCTGAATATCAATCATTATTGCCTAAGAAATTTGTACAGGAGCCTCACTTTTCATTTAAATCAAACCAATGATTGTAATGGGAGTTCAAACTTATTGAGAAGCTTTCTTTTTAAGCACTTCACCTGGATAAAGTGTGCATTGTGATGTTCATTATTTGCAGTGTTTCTGGGGAGCTGAATCAAATTCCTGATGTGGATGCTACGTCATTAAGGTTTGGATGTTAAGAATTTTTATCCGTCCATTTTATTACTTAATGAATTGGAATATGCCATCCCACTTCAAATTTCACCATATAATGGGACGAGTTTATCTGTCATATCTTTGCTAGAGAACTATCATTTAAGATGAATGGATACGTAGAACTTCTTCTATTAGCTAGTCACTGTTTTTCCATTTTCAAATGGTATCATGATCTAAGTGTCTGTCTTAGATCTAATGCCAAGTCAAAAGCCAAGCATAAAGCTAGTTAAGCATTTTTTTTGGGGCTTGTTGAGTCTCAATCCTAGTCCAACCAAAGTCAGCCCAATTTTCCAGATTTCATGTAGTCTAGTTGGGCTGTTGAGCAATGATGGATACATTTCCCTAGAAGGGCCTATCATGATGACTCATTGTGTTTTACCCTCCCTATCATGCCTATGGAGGCATGAGTCCCACATTTACATGTTTATGCTAGAAAACGTGAAAAATACTTGTAGGGCCAACGTGAGCATACTAGTACCCCTGTTAAGATATGTCTGACAATCTGATTTTTTTTGGGTGCAACTGTAAAAAGTTGTCACCCCATGACCAGGAGGTCACGGGTTCAAGTTGCACAAACAACCTCTTGCAGAAATACAAGATAGTGCTGCGTACATCAGATCCGATGTTGTCCGATCCTTCCTCGTACTTAGTGCACCGAGCTTCCCTTTCTTCTTTTTACAAGTTTAAGATGCTGGAGATGCACCAACTCTTTTTACAGATTTACGCCAAATGGGGATGATACTCCCTTGATCTCAAAGAGAAACTTTCTCCATAAACTTGTTGTTATGTTTTTGAAATCTTCTTGAAAGAAAGAAGGTTGTTTAGAAACTTATTCTCCTTGAAATTAAAATGGAAGGACACTGCAATGATGCAAAGTTACAAGGAGATGGAAAAAGGAATAACAAAAGCTTCACCAAAGGAGTTATGGATCCTAAGACCTGACTACATTAACTCCTTAAAATGTTTGATGAAGAAACTGATTTATCAAGTAAACTTGTCTACTAATTTTATTGCCAATTATGTCTAGAAAGATACGCGCTTCCCAATGATGGCCATGTCTTGTGTATGCACGTCCATGATTGTAGACAATCAAGTCTCTCTCTCTCCCCAATGTATTGTTGTCTGACTGGGACATATGTTGTGAATAAGATGATGCACATTTTCATAAATTGGCGGCAATGAAAGTAATAAAGTGCTAAAGACTCCTCAATGAATTCTTCTATTCTTACTATGGGCGCTAATCGAGTTTCTCATATCAATATGCAAAGTTAATAAAATTCTCGAGAGATTGAGATTTTGATTATATAATGACCAGCTAAACTTGACTTTCTGTTGTAGTTTTTAGTTTGCGGTGCCAATAGTAGCATAGTTTCTTAGTTAGTCCTCTGTCTTGCATATTACAATCTTGGGACTTGTCATGCTGGTTTAGCAGAAAAACCATCTTAATAGACTAATAAGGATAGACAAGATTCTTTGCATGGAGATAATATGGTTCCTTGATGGATCAAATTGCATCAATATTAATTATTAATCAGCTGGAGGTAGATTAATCCGCTTTGTAATTGTTTCTTCTCAAACTTTATGCTGTTCACTAACTATGAAGTTCCGCCAGGCCTTTACATTTCCGTCTGCTCAGTGGAATCCATGACATACCATCTAAGGTTAGTTGCAATACTTCTCTGCCAATTAAATTTCATTATTTTATGTTTCTCTAATTTAATGTTGAAAATGTTGCAGTTACAAAGTGGTGTTCGGTATCTATCGTCATCTGGTAAGTATTTTATACAAATGATGTTGCTCCTACTTTATGTCATTATCTTTCCAACAAGCATAGATTGCGTTTAGTAGCTTCCACTGTCGTATCTTGACTCACAAGTGCCAACATCGAATGAAATCAATAAGGTGTGCATTGGAAAAGAGCATATAAAAAGAGAAGTAGAGTACAGCTTTAGAATTAGAAATTCTTTCAACTTCTGACATCTAAGAGAAATTGAAGAAAACTCGGAGATAAGTCCTTTAAAGTCGGTGCTTTTAGTAGCATTTGTTTGTAGGAGATCGTTGCTTTAGTGATGTGCTTATCTCTTGTCTCTCATTTATACTATTTTTCTATGAAATATAACGCACCATGTCATCATTTTATTACATAAATCGTGATTTGCTTCTTGTAACTTCCATGTTTTTGGATAAATTGAGTGATAAAGAGATGGAATAGTAGTTCATTTTCTATGACCTGATGTGCAAATCTGGTGTTTCGGAGGCTGTAGGTTTAGCTGTGTTTACTTCTAAGTACCTTCGAATCTTGTACTTAGAATATAGTGTCTGCTCCATCACACTTATTCATTTGGAAAGACGTCTGTCCCTTCTAGATATATGCATGTATGTCTTATGTTGCTAAACACTTATGACCTTCTCACCTGGGACAGATAGAGAAGCCTAACAAAGCAATTTTGGTCCTAGGTGGTGCAACTTAAATCTAAGGTGTTTCATTTCCAGCAAGTGTTTGGTTTCTATGTGTGTATCTTGTGTTCTCCGAATATATGATTTCGCCATCCTCTTATCGGCTTAATATATGCTATGGGGCCATTGGCCCACATGATATTAACTCATTCCTTATCATATGGTTAACAGCTCAAAGATAGCAAATCTGGCTATTGTGTGGTGCATTAGCTTGTAACGTAATGCATGAATTTTGAAGAGCAGTTAAAGTCTTCAACTTATATATGGGATAGGTAGTCTTCTTAGTTTATAAGGTGCTAGGCACAATATCCTCTCGAAGATGTAGGCTTTAGGTGTGGAGTCTCTTGGAGAGACCGTCTTGTCTGATGAAGATGTAATGTTACTTTCTCCATAAGTGAATATGTTTTCTATTTGAGAAAGAAAGTGGAAAGATATTTAGTGCCCTTTGGACACGTTAAAAAATGAAAAACATCACTTTTATACAACTTATATTTGAACCGTGTGAGAATTTACTGAAAATATGAGATTTATGAGGCAGAAATGAGGGATTTGTTAAATATTATAATACTTATTTCCTATTATTGCAGAGGCTCCTTTGCATACAGAGGTGGCAATGCCGGCTTTGTCCCCTACAATGGTAACAGCGTTATTCTAAATGATGAAGTGTTCTGCTTGTTATTTCCTTATTATTGTGGAAATTCTTTACCTGCCTGCTCGTCTCATTGCAGACTCAAGGTAATATAGCAAAGTGGAGAAAGAAAGAGGGGGAAAAGGTCAGTTGCTTTTCATGGTTACCTGAAGTTAAAGTCATCTCAAATTCACGTTAAAACAGAGATCTTGCCATCTAAAGTTTAAGGTTCAACAATTGAAAGTTCTTTGTTATTACACTCAGTTGAATTCTGATTTCCTAACAGATTGAAGTGGGGGACATACTATGTGAGATAGAGACTGATAAAGCAACACTTGAGTTTGAAAGTCTTGAAGAAGGGTAAGCCTATATTCCAGTTGTGCTGTATTTATTTATAACTTATCTGATGCTCTTTTTTATATTGTAGCTAATGCTCTTTTCTGATGTCATCATTTTCTTTAGATATTTTGTATGTGACTAATGATCTTCACTGATTCTTTTGCTGTTCCTAAATGCCATAATTACTCACTCTAATCATCAGATTAACAGTGCACTTCTTTAATGTTTTTGCTTTCGTTGTTTTGGGATATTATTTGCAGTTTCCTAGCAAAGATATTGGTCCCTGAAGGAACAAAAGATGTACCAGTGGGACAAGCTATAGCCATTACGGTAATAAGAGTTCTCAGATATTTCGCCTGCCACTTTTCCTCTTCATTTTCTCTCCTGTGATTATGTCCTGTCAGTCAAGCACCACGGAAATATAGTTGAAGTGACAATGCTGCAGTTTCCATTTCTCTCTTTTCCTCTGAAGTTCTTTGGTGCAAAATGAAAAAAGAAGTCTGTGTTAAGTCAAGAATTTCCATTGTCCATTTTATTTGAACAGCAAGGGAACTTAAAATTCTCATTTGGGAAGTGTGTATTCTCTCTGAAAAGTTTGTTTATTCTTCCCCTTTCAGAAGAAAAGAAGCATGGGCTTCTTTCCTAATGGTTCAAATTCAATATATTTTTCTTTCACTTGTATTTTTAATTTAAATAAAATTTTCCTATTCGTACCTATAGCTGGATATATATTTTAAAGCTTAGTATCATACTCTATAAAATGGAAACCATTGGTTAGGAATTCCATTAAAAGTTCTTGATTTATAATAAAAGTTCTTTTTTCCCCTAAAAGATAAGTATGAGAAAGATAAGTGACGGAGAATTTTGATGGAGTAGGAGACCTCTTTCCCCTGTACTAGAAAGCGAATGGTATAAGGATCTCATATTTAAGTGTCGAACTTGGAGGAGAAAGTATTGTATGAAATAAATTGATAGCGTTCTACCTAGAGAGACAAGCGATAAATTTGGTTCTTGGTCGCCTCTATCTTTCTTTGGAGAACATAACTGTTTCAAAGTTACTTATAAAAAAGAAATTAAAAAGGCAGAATTGTAAGTTATTCTTGACTAAATTTAACTCCATTTTCATAGTTGCATACCAACTGTATTAAGGAGCATTTTAGTGTTCTTTCTTTCGATATTTCTAAATTCTGAAAGAGGTTAGCAACTTAGAGCTTCTTTATTTGTCAAGTGAACCTTACTGGGTGAACTTGAGAAGGATTTCCGCTACATCGTTGAGATAATTTTTTTTTAGCAAAGATCAGAATTTCGGCAAGTATTGCAATCTCAAAAGAAGATCAATAGGGGAGAATCTTCACTGAATACTCTTGGTGGTAAACTCAGGTGGAAGCAGTACAACCTTTTAACAGAAAGAGGCAGTCCCCATTTGGAAGGATTTTTTATAGTCTGCCTAGTCCTTTATCTATTCAAATCACATCCCTTTTTCTGTTTTAATTTCTTTTTGCAAAAAGTGTAGCTATAAAGGCAATAACCATCTTATTATTACTTAGACATGAAAATGTCATATTAAATGTTTTAGGAGTCTATTAGCAAGTTCTTTTCTTTTTGACGTTCCTTAATTGGCTGCTTATTTTGCTATTCTGACGGTTGAATTACAATCATTCTCTACCTTAGGTGTGGCCTAAAATCCATTCCCTGTGAAATTCAGGATGACTGTCGCCTTTATTGCTTTATTCTAGCAATGTTCTTCTGCCTAACTAGATTGGATCTCTCATTTCCTACATGCTTCTAAACGACTTGTGTGAACTGCCATTTATATCTGGTTATTGTAAACATTTTCTTCCAATTGAGTAGGTGGAAGAAGCAGATGACATTCAAAAAGTTCCTGCTACTGTTGGTGGTGCATCAGAGGTTAAAAGTCAGGTATCTTCTCAGAAAGATGCAGCAACGGGAGGCAGGGTTCCAGAAGCCAGTCCTGTGAATATCAGCACATCTGAACTTCCTCCTCATTTGGTCCTTGATATGCCAGCTTTGTCCCCAACCATGGTATGGACTCTTGAATTTCCACGCTATACTTGTTTGTTTTTCCTTTCAGTGCTGATAAAATCTTTCTTTGAACTTTTACCTATAGAGCCAAGGTAACATCGCTAAATGGAGGAAAAAGGAAGGTGACAAGGTTGGTGCTGCATGATATCAGGCTAATGAATTTATCACTAAAATACAATGACCCAGACATTGGGCAGTGATGATTAAATTTCATATGCTAATATTATCTTTCTTTTTTTCTTTTTCTTTTTGATACAGATAGCAGTTGGTGATGTTCTCTGTGAGATAGAAACTGACAAAGCAACCCTCGAGTTTGAAAGTCTTGAAGAAGGGTAAATTTCCTATCACATTTTAGATAAGACATTTAATTGCATGAGAATAAGATGCCTTTAGAGATTTCTGTTGTCTTTCACTTTACTCTTTGAGATAACTATTTCCAAGAAATTTTAATTATCGAAAAAAGCAGCCTTAAAATAGCGAAGGAAGAGTCCTTCATGCACTGTTCATATTAACATTACATAATAGACAAGGCCTTCCTAGTTATATACTATTAATTTTTGGGAGGAATACTTGAGGTTGTTCATTATGGTTCTCATATTTCCGAGTCTTCAAAGTAGGGGACATTACTTCCAATCTGTATCCTGTTTGCTCTTGCAGATTGTGAAGTTTTTTTCCTCGGATTTAATATTGGTTTTACAATTTCATATGTTCGTTTTGATGCCCTCAAAAAATTGTTTTTATTTGTTACAATTGCAGATTCTTAGCAAAAATAGTGGCACCTGAAGGTTCAAAAGATGTGGCTGTTGGGCAGCCAATTGCAATCACAGTAAGTTGCTGATGCTCTCTTTTCACCAACTGAGAAAAGTTACAGAACTTTTTGTTGTCTTAACAATTAGAAGATACAAATCAGTCGGTAGAGATTTGGGTAGGGACTTGTCTTAGTTCTCCTTGTTAATTTGACCGCTTAAATTTACTTTCCATGCATTATAATCCTTGACATCGTATTGAATTAATTCTTCTGTTTTGCAAGGTTGAGGATGAAAATGATATTGAAGTAGTGAGGACATCAATCAGCGGCAACAATGTCGTCAAGGAAGAAAAGGCGGTCCGTCAGGATGCCACAGCTGAACTCAGAACTCAGACGACGGGTTTCAACAGAATCAGTCCAGCTGCAAAGATGTTAATCATGGAACATGGTTTAGATGCATCATCAATTCCAGCATCTGGTCCTCGTGGTACCCTGTTAAAGGGAGATGTTCTCGCTGCATTGAAGTCTGGAAAGGGATCAACCAAAATTTCATCAATTAAGAAGGAAACTCCATCTCCCCCTATGGTCGACCAACAAGCTACTCCAACAGAGTCACTTGGGTTGAAATCTGATGGACAACAAAAAGATGCTTATGAAGAAATTCGCAAGGTACTACGAACTAGTACTTATTAGATGGTAGAGATTTAATTGTGTTGCATGGGTTATGTTCTATCATATTTGCTAACACATTGGAAAGAAATGTAAGGAAGATCTTAACTCGTGACAAGACTCAGTTTCATCTATCTATAAAATAGCCTCTTCAATTTTTAGTGTGGGTATGAGAAGGAATAAATTAATGACTGATAATTTGATGAATACAAGATACACCAACTTAAAGGTTTAAACACAATACACATTATATTTACCCATCATAAGGCTATCTTTTGTAATTTAATAAAGTAACAAAATTTTATTAATGAAGGGCATACATACCCGTACACAAGAAATATACCAAAAAGTAGAGAAGCCTCACAAAAAAATATGGTTCTCTATGAAATGACACCCGATCTTCTATTGTTTAAGGAATCTTACTGGTGCACCAAAACATAATAAGGGAAAAGAGGCTACTCATCAGATGTACAAAGTCCTTCTCTACTCCAGCAAAAACTCTCCTAGTTCTCTCTCTAAATGGTTCGCGTAAGTGCAAGTGGAGTGATATCCGAAGCCCTGCGTCTTCTTCTCCATCTTCTGGAAGTCCAGCTAAACGGTACCTCTTTAATCATGTCTGGTATCACCCATTGAAGGCCGAACCAACCCTGTATTTCCCACCACAAGCAAGATGCAATCTGACAATGAAAAAGGAGGGAAAGACAATATCTAACTAAAAACTTAACTCTTCCAACATTCTAACTCTTAACTTGTTGCTAAGACTTATCAGTCTAAAACACCTGTTCAACTTAACAAAATCCTGCCTGCTCACGCCTAGGGCTGGACATCTGGCCCATAAACAGTATAATACAGGGGTCCAACATTGAAGGAAGAATAGAAATGGGTCTAGCTCGATGCCATACTAAAAAGTGGATATTTTGCCAAACTCAACCCCAAAAGCTAGCTCAATAGTGAAGATATCCAAGACGTTATTAGGAGACGACAACCCATTTCCTCCACCAACGTGGGGCACTTAACAAACTTCACACTTCGAAAACAAATGTTGAACATACAAATATGGAGGGGAAAAGGTGAATATTAAAAGATAAAAATAACTTGTACAAGATATTGGAAGTCGAAGTGATAATATTTGGAAGTTTGTGGGTTATTATGGAAGTAATCTTGGGAAATTTTTTGTTTTATTTGGAGAAAGCAGTTGTGTTCTGTTAACCAAATAAATGTGATAAACTTTTTTTTAAAAACTTGTAGTGGCCTAAAAAATTTAAGATGGCAGTAATAACTTCAGTGTTCTTAAATATCCCTGCATCTCTAGACCTACTGAGTTTTCCTTTCTTGAATCAGTATTCAATGGGATAACAAATTGATCTGTGAGATCTGAACTTAGAAGGTTCAGTTCGCAAATCATCCAAGGAGAAGTTGAAATATGAAGTAATAGAAGATTCTACATATTACAACTTAAAATAAAAAATATGCTAATAAATCAGCTGCTTAAACAAGGACGCCAGGTAGGGTATTAGCCTTTCTTTTTCCCCTCTTTTCTGCTGAATTGCTAGTTATGCAGTATGCTCATTGTGCTTTTTGCTCTATTCTTGGGCTCCACTTCCTACTTGGGCTTATGCTTCTACATAGTTCTTATTTTCACTAAGCAGAGGTGCCATCAATGTATTCTTCAAGTGGAGTTCCCACTCTCTTTTCATGAATAAAGGTGACTTGCATTGATGACATCTCGTACTTAATTTGTCATCGCTCAATCCTTATCTTTTGCAGGTGATAGCAGCAAGGTTATTGGAATCTAAGCAATCTACCCCTCATTTGTATTTGTCCACAGGTTCTGTCAATGATCAAGTTCATAGTGCTTTAAAATAGTACTCTTAGTAATCTACTAATGTCTAACTTGTGGAACTTTTATCAAATTAATTGTCGTTTCTAGCAGATGTTATATTGGACTCCCTTCTCTCCTTCAGAAAGGAGCTTAAAGGTATAGAATTAAAGTGTTTAATTTTCCTTGTTGCTTTTGCTGATATTCCTTCATAATTTGTTTGCGCGTCTTTAACTTGTACAGAAAAGTATGATGTTAAAGTCTCGGTGAATGACATTGTCATCAAAGTGGTTGCAACAGCATTAAGAAATGTACCAGAAGCAAATGGTGAGATAATATTAATATTTAATTGCTAATTGAAGTTCTCAACTTATTTCATATTAACAACTAAAATGTAGGATGATGTGAAGCATCAATTTATATGGAGCCTAATTGCGAATTTATTTAGTATGTGGAAGCCAAGCTTTCTAGCTTTGTTAGAGCCTAGAGGAATGACTATATCTTTTTTCTCAATTCTGATATTTCCCCATCAGTTCCATTTAGTTTATCCATGTCAGGAAAAAACTATGTGATCGCTGAAAGGAGGTGGGAGAAAAGATAGGTTTTCTGGTAAATGCAGTTGGTGTCTGTTGTAACAAGCACTTCAACAACAATAAACCCAGTGAAAATCCCACAAGTGGGGTCTGGGGAGGGTAGAGTTTGTTTTCCATAGATCCTCACACAAGAAAAGATGAGAAAGAAGCAATAGCAGCAAGCAATACCAACAACACGATACTAGATAAACCGAAGCGAAAGAGACAAGAATGTAACATGCGCTTAGATATCCTAAAAGTCTTTTACAAACTTATATTTACTGTGTTCTGTTTTAGGTACTTAAGAAAATTAAGAGTTATATTTCAGTATGGTAATGAAGATTGATAATGTTGCATTAACAATAATTTACTTGTCTGTTTTTCCCTTTTGTCACAAATGCTCAAGGAGTATCAAAATTTTTCTTATTCTATGAGTCCAGAAATGAATATTGGCCTTTTGAAGTGAAGCTATAAATGTATGCATTTCTATTAATATAAATGAAGCATGCTAGCTCTCTTTTCAAAGGTTGATCTCCTATAACATCTTTACAGAGAAGCACTTAGATGAGAAGCTTAACCCATTAGGCTTCATCCTAATCATGACAAACTATTACCTTCCTCAACAAAATCATGTACTACCTATGCTGTCCAAAGTGAAGCCTCTTAACTGTTCAAATTTTCTTTGCTGGAAAGAATACTCACTTTGTTAAGTAGAACTCTTTCTCATTGTTCCGAACTTTTTTCTCACAAAGTAGGAGATGTGTCTAGTTACAAATTACAGTATGTTATATTGATATTAACAGATGCTATTGTTACAAACTAACAGCCCTCTATGTACACTTCTTCTCTCTTTGTCTCATAACTCAAAAGTTGTCTATCCTTTGACTTTAGATTGTGGAAAGTCAAACTGTTAGTTAGACTGGCTCAAGAATTCTGCAGAGATATCCTCTTAGCTTTGGTATATTTTGCAACTTATTGCGAAAAGGGTTGAATATGTTTACAGTCTACCTGTTCCTTCAGAGTTAATCTGTTTATAGCACCCCAAGGGTGTGGTCAATGATGTGAGTTGAGAATCATGAGGTCTCAGGTTCAAATCCCAGCGGAGGTAAAAACACTAGGTGATTTTTTCCTATATGTCCAAGCCTTGCTGGATAGAGTTACCCGGTACTTGTGCTGGTGGGAGATAGCAGATACCCAATGGAATTAGTCGAGGTGTGCGCAAGCTGTATGAAAAAAAACGAGACCACTACTTCCATGAAAACTTTTGTAGTTTTGGGTCTTCCCCCCAGCACACATAATAACTTTTGATGTCGATGTCCATCTGTTGGTGTTTGTCTAGGATACTGTAAAATGGTAACTTAACATCTTCTCCCATTTGTCTCCGTACATCATGATACCATCTATACCAGCAATTGAGAGTATTACAGTTTTGCTGAACTTTTCTTCTCATAAATCCCTTTGATCCCCTCACAAGCAAGAAAAGCTGAGAAGGTTGGAGAGGTCACTGTATTTAATTGATAGCTATTTTCTTCAAATATGGTCTCCCGCTATCCCAGATTGATTAATTCCCAATGTATGCTTGTTCTCTCCTTGAATTCTACTAATAAACTTTAAATTATCAGCACACTAAATGAGTTCCCTTGTACCTAGTGAATTCTATTATTTCCTGTTACTGGGTATTTTCATTCTATGATCTCCAATAGGTAGTTAGAACAATTACTTCCTGATGACTAGCTCACTAAGGAGGCTTTCTCCCCTGAAATGTAGTTCCCTGAAAAGGTTAATCTGTAATCCATGACAGCTTACTGGGATGTTGGAAAAGGAGAGGTGGTGTTTTGTGATTCTGTTGACATATCAGTTGCGGTTGCCACTGAAAAGGTATGCAACATACTACATTTTCTTTGGACCTCATACAAATCTTGTTCTCATCCCATTCTCTTGAGTTACAGGGCTTGATGACCCCAATTGTCAGGAATGCTGATCAGAAATCCATATCCTCAATTTCTGCGGAGGTAAAATTGGATATAGTGTTGAAACTTTTAATTTTATGAATAGCTGTGGCAATAAGGCTAGTCAGAGTATTTACTTCTAAGTGGGGATATTGAACTTCTGAGGTATGTCTAAACTATAGAATTATGATGCTTTGAATGAAAGTGTTTTTGCTCTCAGAAGTTAGCACTAGAAGTATGGCACTTTCTGCTGATCTTAGAAGTTAGCACTTGAAATAATGTAATTTCTTCTGTATGTATAAACTGTTTTCCACCCATTTTTATTTAGGAGTCTAATACCTCAGCTTATTCTGTATCTTACCTTCTTATTATCGTATGCTTGTGTCTGAAAGATCAAGGAGCTTGCTGAAAAGGCACGGGCTGGAAAGCTTAAACCTAATGAATACCAAGGTGGCACTTTCAGGTGAATAATCGACCTTGGGTGCTATGTATTGTATGGAGACAATTCCTTAGGTCAGGGGTTATATCTTCTCTGTTCTTTATGCAGCATCTCAAACTTGGGCATGTTTCCAGTGGATCGGTTTTGTGCAATTATCAACCCCCCTCAGGTTCTTATTCTTTTCTGCCTTAACATGCGGGAGCACCCCTGCACGAAAGATATATGTTATCAGCTTTCCTTTGACTCAATAGATTGGATTTCCTATATTGTCCTCCCCTGAACTTTTAAACTTCTAAAGTTGATGCATTAGATTTTATAAATTAAGCCTAATAAGTCCATCAGAACAGGTCATTTCTGCCACTGCTCATAAATCTGCTTTGGCATTAGCTTGGAATCCATAACATTGTATGTCTTTCCTCAGGCTGGTATACTTGCTGTTGGTAGGGGCAATAAAGTTGTTGAAGCAGTGGTTGGCGCTGACGGTAAAGTTCTGACTGAAAATTCTTCTGGCACAATTGTTTCTCTACTGCAATTTGTTGAATATTGCCAACCCAACTAGTTTGGAATTGAAACATAGCAGTAGCAGTTGTTGTTAGTTGATCTTTGGTTCCTTCTTTCCAGGAATTGAGAAGCCAGCTGTAGTTAACAAAATGAGTTTGACTTTATCTGCCGATCATCGCGTCTTTGATGGAAAGGTTGGAGGTAAGTGCAAACATTTGATCTCTTAAACCTTGTAACTTATAGTTGATAGAGGTCGACATTACTTTTCATGCTACTTGTTGCTTGTTTTGCACTTACTCTTGCAAATCATCGCCAAATAGTTTCAAGTCATAAGTTGATTGTACCATCAGTCTTGACTGTCCAAAGTTTCGTAGTTGTCCATTTAATAGACAAGCATGCAAGATCATCCAAAGTTTTGTCGTCTTTAACGTCCTCTAGTTATGGCATCAGAGGCTAAAATCTTCTTACACTATATTGTGTGTCTTTTTCTTTTTGTGTCTTTTGATAAGTAAGGAGTGAAGCCAGTTGCCATCCAAGTGGAGTTTTTCTTCTTTTTTGTTTGTTTCTTTCTTTCTGCTTTGCTGTTGGGTGCTTATGGTTGAAAGCAAATATGAATCAATCTTGCAGGTGCTTTCATTTCGGCATTGTCTACTAACTTCAGTGACATCAAGAGGCTTCTAGTGTAATACAATTGAAGTTTACTTACAAGTCTGGGAACAAAATATCCGACAGGACAACCTGTGCAGAGACTGCATAAATCTTTCAGATTTGCCTTTTTCAGATCCTAAGCTTTCTTGTATTTAATGGTGCCATTTTTGTTCTTGAAGATGAGAATGATTGAGGTCCATAAAATTGGACTAATTTCAATACGAGTGACCCCACCATTTCTTCGGTGATATACTCGACAAAGTTTATGACAACGCCATACTCCTATCTGCTTTTCCTGTAAAGTTGTACAATAAAGTGCCTCAGTATTTTTTACCAAATAAAGAGCTGCTGATTCTTTTTCCCCCCTTCTGGTGTGGTAGAGTTTTCAATTTGTTCCTTTTTTTCTACGAGTATATATGGTGTACTGGCTTTGACATTGGCGCTTTTAGAACAAGAAGCTAATTGACAAATTAGATTGATTATATTTGAGCCTCAGCTGATCTTTTTCCAGAAGGTAGTTTTAATAGTATGTTTGGCCAAGCTTCTAAAATCAATTTATTTAGAAAAGTGCTTATCAAAAAAATATTTTTGGTGATAAATATTTTATTTGGCTAATTAATTTGAAAAATACTTTTGAGTAGCAATTAGTGTTTGGCCAAAATTTTAAAAAGAGTTTCTTAGTATATTTTTCTCAAGTGCTTTTGCAGAGAATTTATTTTTTTCTGTTTCTCAAAAGCTGGTTCTGCTTTTATTGAAAAGCACTTTTTACGGGAAAACAGTACGGGCTAGCCAGTTTTTGGACTAGTAATTGAAGAATCGCAAGCGTTTGCATAGTCATTGAAAAATAACCACTATTTTACTGCAACACAGAAAGTTCCAGCATAATATACTGTAAATTAGTGCACCTGTGTATGAACTTCCAGCACACGAAAAGTTCTAGCATAATATACTGGAGGTTGGAGCACCTATGTATGAACTTCCAATATATTATGTTGTTCTCCAGCATAATATTTTTATTCAGATTTATCTTTACGTTAAAGTGGCTAAATTTCGATTACTTTTGAAACATTGACTATATTTCAATTACCACTTGTAAATTTGGTTATTTTTAATTTCACCCACTTTTTTCCCTTCTAAAAGCTCAGCCACACCCTAACTTATGAAAAAGGCACTTTTGGCCACACAAAAAGAATAATTTACTTTTGGGTAAAAAGAAACTTGGTTTCCCAAGAATAGGAAAACAAAACAGTAATTTGAACTATATACTAAATATAGTTGTTTTCCAATTTTGGAGCGAACTCTATACCTAATCAGGGAGTATTTGATATACCTTTAAAATGGAACTATAAAACCACAGGGGTGCAATCAAATCGAACGTCCTAAACATGCATAAGAATATGGGAGATAATAAGCGAACTACGAAGATAAGAAAGGTTAAAAATCGAACCACAACTTGGTCATGACTCAACCAAAGTGTCCACGCTTCTCGTGCATGGTCATAGGTTAAGGTGATTTTGCGTGCCATTTGTCACTGCCTAACTGATGGCAGCGACTGAAAATGTACTACTTCGCCCCTCTAAACAGCCCCTGAGATGGCCAATGCCACTGAGATGATTATAATATTAAAGCTGAGAAATCATGTGTCGCAAGACAAGCAACGTACAACAGCAACCAAAATCTTTTGCAATCACCAAACAGCAGTTCAAAGAAAAGAATATTGGTTGTCAAGCTCGATCATAATGACCTTCCAAAGCTTCCAATTTTAACTGTCAGTTCGATATAAAATTTTAAATTAAATACAACACCTGATAATGAGAAGGATCCAAAGAATTGTTGCTATGATAGTACGCCTTGCAGTTGAGGGTCCAGTTAGAAGAGTCCTCCTAACACTGAAGTTACAATAATCCACTGTAACAGGTGCGCTTAATATCATGAAAATTGGAAGCAAAGACAAACTTCCCTAACCAGAGCCCAATTTCCCTCCTGTAGCCTTAAGCATCATAAATTATAGAAACCAGAGAAGAAATACCTTCATTCCATTGTTAGTCTTTAACGGCAAGAGGTTCATACCATTGTGG
This sequence comes from Nicotiana paniculata, assembly GCA_005239505.1. Lineage (NCBI taxonomy): Eukaryota > Viridiplantae > Streptophyta > Magnoliopsida > Solanales > Solanaceae > Nicotiana > Nicotiana paniculata. Next base: position 39,855 of record ML322931.1, on the reverse strand, counting down.
ACCGAATCCAGCAGCTTTTCGTGCTTGCTCATTAAAAGGAGGTTTCAATGGCCCTCTGAAATGTGTCCTAACAGTGGAGTGGAACCTTTGAATGACTTCATTGTCTACATCCAGGGTATCACTGTTTTCTTGTGACGAGAGGTCACCTGGATTTGGATTTCTTGATCTCAAGCAAAGATACTTGAACCATTTTACTCCAGCAGCACAGTGAGTTATTTCTTCGGGATAAACCACATTCTCCAATAATTCAGCTGTCTGATTATCACCACCATTGCGGAAACGGGATATTGTGGTTGGTATCACATCAAGTCCTCTGGCCTACATTCTCCAAAAATGCGAAGTCAGCAATCTGGTACGGAAAAGTGAAAACGATGCTACAAAATAGAATGATGATGAACTGCATAAAACAAGCCTTTGATCAATACCACCATTGAGAAACTTGTTGATATATAAGATATATTGGAAGTCCACACTATTCATTTTCTTTGACTTTTTAAGTTTTGCTAATACTTCAATTCTGTCTAAGACTTGTGCATATCCATGACAGATGCCTTAAATAGGTCTAACCGCATGAAATCACTTTATTTTTCATGTTACGCTGGAAACTAGTCAAGGATCACTAGTATCAGCAATGAACGTTATATACGGAAGAAACGAATAACTGAGGTTAATAATGATATCGCAATGCAAAATTGCAGCAGTCTGTTAATATTTCAGCTTGTAATGATCATGAATCTGATCTATTAGTGCCAGATTGACATAGCTTGCTGACCACTCAATTATAATCACGTAATAATTTATATGTTATGCATCGTAAAATTGAAGTGACAATAAATAGTTAAAAAAGATCATGAACGAAGGAAACTTGATTCTTCCTTTTGTTCAATTTTTGGTTGTTTCATATGTAACTATCATATATAATATAACTATAAAGTTACAGTGAGCTCTTGCATTATGAATGTTTCACATTTAAATGGATGAACTGCATAAAGCAAGGAATTTTCTGGAATGAACTCTTATCAGAGGGCTTATGAATTTTTTTTATCAACATTATTGACAAAAGTAAGACATAAAAACTTGGTTCAGAACCCAGTGACTTCCAATGAACTCAATCATCGAGACTTCACAAAGAAAATGTCTTTTTGTTAATTCATTCATGAATATCCTGATTTCTTTTGTCATGTGTAAGAGATAGAGATAAAACCTCATGAACGCAGTGTTCAATAGCCAAACGAGCCAATAGATCTTTGGAAGTAGCAATGGCTGAATCCCACAAGCCATCATGAGCGGGTAAAGCTCCATAGAAAGATCCGAGTTCCTTGAGCCGTGCAGCAAGTAGAGTAAAATGCCGCCCTTCATCTTGTGCAACTTTCACAAAATCAGTGAAAAATTCTCTTGGCATTGACTCTTGCTTGCCGAATCGAGCAATTATATCCTGTAGGGCGACCAATGGTTTATATAATCATACTGGGAAAGCTAATACAATAATTGATTTTGAGAAGTAACTGGTATTTAAAAATGCATATATATCCAACAATGAATCATCAAACAGAGGTGTACCATCCACCATGCTTGGTCACAACAGCGCTAACAACCTTGTTTGATGTTTCACTATCCATGAGCAATCGTACGGTGAAGTAGGCCCATTTCCTTCAACTTAAGCTATAGGCAGGATGTTGGCATTACCCAACAATATCTAGAAATCTCACCATTCATTAATTTGCTCTATTACTAATTTATCTTATCAGCAAAGACCCTACGAAAGTCTTCACAAGCTAATAAAGACTAAATACTTGTTTTCCCAAAAAAAACTCAAATATACTTGGGAATACATAACATAAGCGAAAAATAGAGGAAATTAAGAAATGAGGGTGCTTTTTATTACCCAAGACAAGTCAATAGCCCAGCTTTCAGTGTGAACAAGACTGTGTACAATGGCCTGTCTACTCTGCAAGCTTCCCGCTTTCCCAAGTTTTGGCATGAGACTTGGCGACACCAACTTCACCTATTCAGCATTATAAGCATCTCCCAGTAAATTTCACGTACAAACATAGCAAAACAAGCATTTGGATCTGTTAGACATTTCATCGAACACGTGGTAGACAAAGGAAAGAATAATTCGAGCAACACAAAAATCATTACATTTGTGAGACGGGCTGGGCGATCAGGAACAGGGAGTTCAACAGAATGATTATAAGGCTGAGAAATGAGGCCTTTTAGCCACCTGTTTGCTACTTCATCGCCGATACGAGCCTTCTCGACTGGATCAGCTGTGTTCAGAACTCGTAGTGCAGCTTCAACGAGAGTCTCTCCTGTGCTCATTACTCCTTATTTCTCTTGTTTTGTGATTGAAAACTTTGGCAAATAGACGAATTTTCTGACCTTTTGATTGGAAGTTAGGAACCGGTTGGAAATGGAAAAGCACGAAAAAGTACAAAAATCATTGACCATGTCTCCATATTTAGTTTATTCCAGGTTAATATTATAGTACCAAATAACAATTAAAAAATAGAAAGCATATGATAACATCTACAGTTTTATTTACCCATCAACCTTGCAGCGCTCTTACACACCTCTCATTCATCTTTTCCACACTCGACCTTTTAAAGTGTATCTATTGTCTGAAACACATTATTATTGACGGGATAGCACTTGCGTGTTTACACAAAAAAAAAAAAATATATAAAATCCGTAAAAAATCTCATTTTTTGTCTACCTTCCCTAGAGCAACCTCTCCCCCTCCCTATGGTCTTCTTCCTCAGACCACCCTCCCCATCTTCTTCCCCAAATAGATTTTTTGAAATAACATAAAATTTTAGATCTAAAATTGAGCGACTTTTATTGGTATATTGTTTAAAAATGATACATTTAAATACTTTAATAATAGTATTGAAGGTTTGGTAAAAAAAAATCTAGAGTTTGTTGGATTATCGAAAAAAGCCTATAAATTCAGTTGGGTCTTGTTGATTATTGGGTTGTTGAACTCAATTTGTTGCTTGATTATTTTCGGCTAGTTATTTAGTTAGTTTAGTTGAATTTTGGCGTTGTTGGAAACTTTCTCGCAAACAACTACGGTTAAAATAGAAAATGAGAAGATGAAAAAGATGGGTTTTAATTGTAATTTCTAATATTTTTTCCTTTTTAAGGTGAATGACACGTGTCACGATTCCATTAGGGCGTGACTTTCAACTTATTTGAAAACTTGGTCAAGCACAAAAATAGTGTGTTTTAGACACACTTCTGAAAGATTAAGTGCGTAAAAAAACTCACCATGAATGAAAGATGTGTACAAGAGATGTCGCTTGATAAATTATGTATTTTGCTAATTAAAAAAGATCAACTAACCTCAATCATTTTGAAAGAAAAAATTAAAGTGGCTAAATGGCTAAGTGGAGGCCTTTTATTATAGAAGAATAAAATAAATATAATATGACGGTAATAGTAATTATATTTTTAATGAAGGGTAAAATTAAACAAAACTCGATAATTGAAGAGTAAATTTAGACTTTTTTATTATTTTCATCATTTTTTTAAATATAAATACTAAGGGAATAAACCCAGAGCACGAGTGACAATTAGTATACTTAATTTGTAATATAAGTATGAACTTTGATTTTTGAAAATTTTAAACAAAAATTATAATAGAAACAAAACTGTTTGATGTCACTATTTTTATAGTTAGAAATATATACAAAAAAGAAAAAAGGTAATTGAAAAAAATCTAATTAATAACACAACCTTTTTTTTTTTTTTTTAAATCTCGACATAAGACATTTTATTTGATTCTTTATGTTTGCAATTTCGCTGCCTATTTCCGAGCTAGCTACTGAATCAGAGAGTAGCGAGTAGGGTTTTGGAGATGACGATGGCGAGTCACAGACCCGGCGAGTTAACTCATCATCGACTCCTCGATTTCGTTAAAACAGCGCTTATCAAAATCTTCGTCTCCCCTTATGCCACTGTATGTAATCTACTCTCTCACACTATTATAATTTATGCTTCTGCCCAATAGTTGAATTGTTACACATGTATGTATATAAATTTTGAAATTTCTGATTAAATGTTCTTTTTTCAAATGTATAATATGATATATGTAGGTATGTGATATGTATTGTGGGAAAGTAGCTGATGTGGAGAAGTGGGATGAAGCTCAAATTGGTCACTACATCGGCATTGGTATGATCAGTATTACTCTTCTCTTGAATTCTTTTCTTCTTTTCTAAGATACATAATACACACACGCGCGCATAGTATATATACGCACAAACCAGCCTAAAGATACTGTTCACATGGTGTGAAACTGTTTGTTTTGCATCAAGCCCATGCTTTTGGCCTCACACCGTTAAGAGTATCCCAACACCTTATATGTAGCTTCGCTTTCTTTTCAGCTACCCATGTTAGACTTTGTTTGCACATCACATATATACGCATACATAACATACTTTATTAGACACTTCCTTTTTCTTTGTTCCTAAAAGATTGACATAATATTTAGAGACTTTAATTTTAACATTTCCACTTTATCCTTAGTAAAAGGCTACTACACTAGTAGCATAAGATGTTTAAGAACAAGATTTTGAGTCTACGTTGGTATATATTTAGCTTACACGTCAAAAGTCCCTGGTCAAATGCCTTCATTGAAAACTGAAACAGAAAGAGTAATACATTAACACACACTGTTCATTTATAAAAAAAATGAGCTTTGTGTTGAATAGATGTGGCAACGTCGGGAGTGAACGAAGTGAAGGAAGCGTGGGAGAGTCAGCGGAAGGCTTACACATCTGAGTTCATTGAGCTTGACCCTTGTATTGTGAGTCCAATAATTGTTTCTTTTTTTCTCTTTTGGGCATAATTTACTTGGTCTATGCTTATTTAATTTATGAATCAAGGATTGTGTTGGTTTTCCTTATGAGATTCTGTTTGGAAGGTGGGTTACTGTTTTGTATTTTACTTTCTTGATCAATTTCTGTTGTCTGTTTGAATGGCCAAGACTGTTGAAGCGATATCTAGCTCCAAGGTCGAATTGAATTTTATCTGAAAAGATTGAATCTTCATTCCCTCCTGCTTTACTTATATAGTTTGTATTTCAATTAGTCCATGTGTAAGTACCTTTTTAGTGTCTTGCCCTTCCTTCTGTTTCGCTAGACATTTTGTTTTAGTGCCTTAATTCTTCTGTTTTCCTTTTCCCTACTTGTGTAGTTGTGTGTTTGGTTGCTATTCAGCAACACAAAGCAGATTGTTGTTGAGTTTATGGTTTTATCCAATTAATATTGCTTTTATTGTGGGGTGTCATTTCCCCTTCATTTGTTCGAGATGATTACTAAGTTCTCGGCCTATGAATTTTATTGCATGTTTCTGTATGTTAAAGTGCATGACTGGTCTATTTGACATTTAATTGCATGACAGTACATTTTTTGTGCAGAAAGATATAGACTCCTATTGGAAGGACAAGGAAAAGCAGGCCGATATTGTTTTCTGCATGCACAATTTACAGGTTAGCTGCTCTTGTACTAGTGTCTTGTTTATGACACTTCTAGCACCTGTCAGTAGCATTAAATTTAATCTGTATTTACTTGCAGTTGTGCTTTGATAGTGAAGAGAAAGCAAGGAGGCTATTGCATAATGTATCATCTTTGCTTAAACCTGGGGGTTACTTTCTTGGTATTACTCCTGACTCATCTACTATATGGTATGAAACTAAAAACTGCATGGTTGACTTACGTTGTTGTAGTCTTTTTTCTTTTCATCTTGCTGAAGTGGGGAGTCTTCTTAATGCTTTAAACTAGCTTATGTTATTTTGTCTCAAGTTTCCGCCTAGTCTTATTTGGTTGTTTGCACTCCATGTGACCTTGTGGTTGCTGTAGAGGAAAATACTAGAAGAATGTTGAAGCATACTATAGTAGGAACCCATAGGACTTTCAAATTTAACTGTCTCAGATGTAAAATTAGCATTGCTGTACTCTCATATTTCTTGAAGAGATGAATGGAGAATAACAGAATTTCTAATTGTCTGCACATTATAGTAGGTCATGATTCTTATTGTGATAGTTCACATTATTCAACAAATTGAGAAAGGAAAAAGTTAGATCCTTGTTTGTGGGCTATAATCAATATGTCGACTTCATTCAGTATGTTGGATTATAAATTCCTCTTTCTTCTGTAATGACCCCTTGATTCTGTAGATTCACATTATTTGGATCTACTGGATAAAGTATTTCATATAAGTTATAGGCGTAACAAGAATCTGTAGTATTATTTCTTGCTCTTTTGTCCATTTTCTTGTCTCCTTTTTAAAGAATGTTTATGGCCCATGTATATGCTGATTTCTTGATCAGGGTGCCTTATTTGCCCCTTCTTATAAGACATTGAATATGCATTTGTTTTCAGTAATATAATTATATAACATTAAGATACTTATGTGAGATAGTCTAGTAGGCTAGGGACTTTTCTTGGGTTCAAGGCCTTGTTGGGACTTATTGATGCTGGTTCCCTCATGCTATTTTTTGTTTACTCTTGTTTGGTTGTTTGCACTTCATTTGACCATCTAGTTGTTGTAGGGCAAAATACCAGAAGAACGTTGAAGCATACCATAATAGGAGCGGGGCGATGAAACCAAACATTGTACCTAATTGCATTCGATCAGAAAATTACATGATTACCTTTGAGGTTGAGGAAGAGAAGTATGTAAGCCGCCTAGCATTCAGTGATGTTTAATCTTACTGTGTACCGCTTTTGAGGCAATTGATTATGTCCCCTTGTGAATTGGATCTCAGGTTTCCCTTCTTTGGTAAGAAGTACCAATTGAAGTTTGCAAGTGACATCTCTGCTGAAACCCATTGCTTGGTTCATTTCCCAAGCCTGCTCAGGTTCATGCCTTTCAACATCCTCTATCAAATTTCTTTGATCAAGGTTGTGTTTGGTATAACAGAAATCCAAAAATCACAAAAAAGAAGTGAATTTTTTTTTTTCGGGGGAGGGGGAGGGGGAGGGGGTGGGGGTGGGGTTTAGGGTGGGTGGTGACAAAAAAAAATTGAAATTTGAAAAAAAAAACCTTTTTGGCGAGAGGAGTGGGGTGGGTAGGCATTGGGTAGGGTTAGGTGGGTGGGTGTGGGGTGAATTTGTGAGGGTGGGGAAGGTTGAGAAGGAGTTTTGAAAAATATTTTCCCTTGTCTTGATAAGGAAAACATTTTCCTCCAATTGGAGGAAAATGAGTTGATAAGGAAAATGTATCCAAAACATTTAAACCAACCAAACATGGAAAAATTGGAAAACATTTTCCGATTTTCCTTCATACCCAACACACCCCAAATGTTCATCCATTTGAAATCATTTTTTTCTGGTCATGGGAATAACCAAACGAATTTTCTCTCTTTCTCCTCTCTTGATATGAATCTGGTTATTCTATTCCAAAGTTCTACAAACATTATATGCTATCTGTCTGTTTCTTTGGTTTGTTTGGTTCATTTTTTTGAGCTTCAGATGTCAATAATTTTATCTTGTGCTTCCAAGATGGGAAGAAATATGTTAGTTTTTCTTATTTTCTTATCCTTCCAATAGTGAAAAATCCTGTAATTAACTTGTGAAGTCATATTCCTCAGGTTGGCCAGAGAGGCTGGTCTTGAGAACACAGAGATTCAGAACTTGACAGATTTTTATGATGATAACAGGTAATAGATTATAATCTACAACTTCGCCATCATGCCTCTTTCATTTACTTGTTTACCACCTTAATCTATTATGAAATTTACCCAAATATTTAGCACGTTATTGACGAAGCACGTAATCCGTTAATTTTATAGTAAAATGATGAAGTTAAAAGGTACCAGTTAACGAGACTTCTGTATTCTAAGTCTTTTTAAGCTAAACTTTTAAATCTTATAGTTTATTGGGTTGGGAAAGTATGTACTTCATAGCAACACTCTTTATGTCAAAAAGTAGTTTATACATGCCTCGAGTATTCAGAGCACTCAGGTGGATTAATACTGTCTGGTCAGAGCAACTCTCTTCGTGTTATGAAATGTTTTGTACTTGTCTCACCAAGTATACCATAGTATTTCCTAGTACGTGCGAAAGAAAATGGTTACCCATCACTTCAACCTTCTTCAATCGTTTTGCCGTGGAGGACGAGTATTAGGCTTGAAGATGACAGATTAGTCGCGAGTCTCTCCTAGGCTTGTCAGTAAAACTAGTCCTATTGTTGTATTTGCTTATTCCTGGTTCGTTATTAGTACATGTTGTGTTATTCGCTTCCATTACCCTATTACATGTTGTTGCTATTGTTTGTTGATTTAGTTCATTATTCCTTGAGCCGAGGGTGTTCTAGAAATAACCTCTCTATCTTCAAAAGGTAAGGGTGAGGTCTGCGTATGTACACACTACCCTCCCCAGACCTCACTTGTGGGATTGCACGGGGTATTTTGTTATTGTTGTTGTTGTTGTTGTTGATTACATCGTAATTTTCTCTTTCTCATTATAACTTTTTTTCCTACGTTGCTCTTTTTGGTTTTTGTTAAATTCCGTTCTTCCGTCTAGAAGGTTATGGTAAGGTGGTTAGCTGGATGGGAATAACTGAGCAAACAGTGGATAAACCTCTGTGCAACCTACTTCATAAAAAAAAATAAAAAATGCTGTGCAACCTGGTATTAGTGCTTGAATTTGTTTTAGCATGACAAAGTTTTTATTTGTTTCAAAGGGAATAACTGATAATGTGATAAAGATGCTTCTATTTAGCCTTTTCAATCCCGTTTTTCTAGATTATTAGAAGTGTCTGTTTATGTAGACCATTGTTCTCAAGCGTCTTTAGGCTCCATCCATAAAGTTCTTCTCTTGTAAATACGATCTGATAATTTACTTCTATCAGAGCGGCTGATTCTTCCTTCATTTTACTCCTGTTCATAGAGCACAAGTTCTTGGGATACTACAAGATGCAGGCCATAGCTTTATTGATCCCAGGGGAAGACTTCTTCCCAGATCATATGATGTTTTAGGTAATCAGTCTATTCACTGCATTGACCATTTACTAAAAACTGGTCATATTCCTACATTTTTCACTCATATACCATCCTTGTGGTATTTTTCTTATGCAGGTCTGTTCACCACATTCATATTTCAAAAGCCTGATCCAGATATTGCACCTCCACTTACGACTCCCTTTTTGCCTGTTGGAAGCCACAATCCTGATGAGGTAAGTTACCTTTAACTTCAGGATAAACAACAACTAATCCTCAGTCCCAAACAAGTTGGGGTGAGCTATATGAATACTCATTTCTCCATTTAAGTTCAACTCATGTCATCATCATATCAAATAAAATAAAAGTGAAAAATAAGTTTTAACTATAAATATATAGATACTCCTAATAACAATAATAATATTAGAAGTTCTCTAACAAGTCTAAAGCCGAATTCCCAATTAGTAGATATCACCTATATGGATCTCTGTCTTCCATTTTATCCCATCTTTTGCTAAGTCTGCATTGATTCCGAGGATTTGTAGATTTTTCTATCGTCTACCTTAACTTCAGGATAGGACTAAAATTTCTGTCCACCTTTAAAGCCTTTGTTCAACTTCATAAGATCTTCAAACTGTGTTTAAAAAGCATAATCATTCATGGAAATTCCACTTAATTTGTTTTTGGAAGTGAACGATCCCATTGAGTTATTGTTTGACTCTTTAGATTAGCAGCATCTCGGTTAAATATTGCCATTGTTGCAATATTATTCCTAGTGGTTTATTGGCAGAGAACATCTCTGTCTTTTGCTATTTAATATTGCCATTGTTGCAATGTTATTCTTAGTGGTCTAGTGGTTAACTAAAATCTCCTCATGTTTCAGATGGATTGGCAAGTCATTGGGTGGAATGAAGAGGAGAAGAGTGGACTGAGTGATCCATCTATAGGGTTGGGCAAGATAACTGAACAAAAAGGGATTTTAGGTCCTGGTCCGCCCGAATTACGATTCCCTGAAGCTATTTGATGTGATTGGTGTAGACATTGGATAGCAGTTGGAAGGACCGTGTCGGTTTCATCTCGTTCGACCCAGGGATAGATATTTTGGTTTGTTGATCAGCAAGATGTGTATCATTATATCATTTTGTGGTACCATGGATAGACATTTTGGTTAGTGATTGGCCTGATGTATATAGATCCCTTTTGGGAACTAGATAGTTTCGATGTAATTAACAATTGAAGATTCATCTTCACTGGCTTGACAAAAATGTAGAAATGACACCAGGTAGCCACTCTAAAGAGCTACTATTTAGGAATTAGCCAATGCATTTTGATTTTCAGTTTTTCAGTTAAATTTTTCAGAAGAATTTAAGATTTTTAGTTCAAAATTTCAGGTCAAAATAAGTACTTGTTAATTCTTAAATAGCAGCCTTAAGAATGGTCGTTGGTGCACTTCGCCCGACAACAATTGAGCTGCCCCTACTTTGTATGTGGACTAATATGATACGGGCCTCAAATACATAGATGTTATGCAATCATGTATTCACAGATTACAAGTGATTTCGAGGTTGCAGTTTTTGACTGATGAAATATTTCTCAAGTTTGTTGATAATTTGAGCATTTGAAATTGAATTGGCACTTAATTCTGGATGACGAACACACACACACACACACACGCAAGAATTTGTTTAAATTCTGTTTGTCGGAATGCAGATTTTTCACCCCTTTTCCGGTGTGAATAATGATTTTTCCCGTTTGGGTTTTTCTTCCTTTTCTGCAATAACCATATTGAAGAAAATGTAATGCAGCTCATGTTTTGTTGACAAGTCAATTGAGTTTCATTTCTCAAAAACATTGATGCTCATAAATGGAGTCTCTTCTCATTTCTTTGGTGACAAATGTGTAAAATATAACTATCAATCGTCAGGCGCCTTATCCATTAGGCCACGAGAGCAGGACCTAAAATATATATTGCTTCAGTTTTTGTATTGAATCGGTAAGTAATTTAACAAAAAAAAATGAAGTTAATCATAATATTTGTGTGATTATAAAACTTTTGAAATTTGTGATCTTAAATATATAATAATATTTATGTATCAAAATAAAAGCTTCTCGTTAAGAGTAAAATGAGAAGTGTAAAATTAATTATTTCTAAATTTGGAAGTGTCACTCGATGAATAAAATTTTTAGACACCTCTCAGCTTATATTATAACTAGTTTGTCTATATCATTTTCGGAAACAAAACTGATGTCTACATCAGCTATACCTTAGTATCGTATGAAAGTTTAGACAGAAGCACCGCTATGATTGTGATTACTATATTGGATAATTGAGATATTTTGTTTTCCTATTACATTATGTATGTTTCCATTTTTCCAGTGAATTTATTCAATTACAAGATTAAGCATATGACATTTCTCTTAAACAGGATTTAGCATATGGCATATAACCTGCAAATTAAGAATCCATAAAGTAAGTATAACCAGAATTTTAAGGTTATTTATAAGGTTCATTTAGTCTAGAATAAGATGTTGCACTGCCTTATTTCATTATTTTTTGTCAAATCAATTCTATTTCTTGATCTCTCTTCCTTTTTCTAAAAAAAAAACACAAAAAATTACAGCACTCCTCCTATTCGTAATGTACGATTTCTTTTAGGGGTCAATGGATCTTTAAGAACTGATTAAACTAACCAAACCGTAACCAGTATTAGGTTTGTTTTAATAAAAGAATAGATTTTTATATAAATTTATAACTGTACTGATAATTAGAGTAAGTTCTTCATTTGACAAAAACAACCAAGAAAAATAATGACTGTACCGAATAATTTTATATAAGAAAAATATATTTTAAATAGTAAGTTTAAGAACAGAACATTTAATTTTTCCTTGGGCGTTATGATTATGAAAACTTTTACAAGACAACAAGTAATTAAAACCTAAAGTTTCACGCAAACCTATTATACTACTCCTATTGAAACTAAATTAGTTGGCTAGCATCAACCTACAAGCATTCCAGCGATCTTGAGTAGCAAACCATAAGGTACTGAATATCATCCTCTCTTATAACTTGAATTTTCTTATTGGATACTTAATCTTCTAGTACTCTTTCCTGAGTCCAACTTGATTAATTTATAGTAGAATAGTGGGATGAATCGCCATTCTAGCTATTTTTCATATTCCCTTGATTCATTGTCTTTTATACTGTAAAAATATCTAGAAAGTTTTGCCAAAGTCCCAAGTAAGTATGTATCTTATCGCGTTCTAACTTCTAATAGCAACTCTTACATGTATTTTAAGAAAAATAACGAAAATTAACCAAATCATTCCGATACGGAAGAGAAACCGAGATGATTAAGACGACGACGACAACAACAACAATAACAACAACAACAACAACATACCCAGTGTAGAGTGTACGCAGACCTTACCCCTACCATTAAAACGACATAGAGGTTGTTTCTGAAAGACCCTCGGCTCAGGAAGGGCAGAGGGGAAGCGCAATAACCAGCAAACAGATCTTACAACCAAAGCCAAATACAAAACTAGCAAAAAGTAATGCATTCAGAAAACTGACACACAAGACAACAAAAAGTAGTAACAAAAAACTAGCAAAAAACAAAAAAAACCATGCTACGGAAGGCATCAAGTGGTGTGTCAAAGCTACTGCTACAAACAAGGACAACACTCGACTACCTAACCCACTACCTTTATTCTCAACCTCCACACCTTCCTATCCATGGTCATGTCCTCAATGAGCTGCAACAACGTCATATCTTGTCTATTACCTCTCCCCAATACTTCTTCGGCCTGCCTCTACCTCTCTGTGGGCCTTCCCATGCCAGCCTCTCACACCTCCTAACTCGAGCATCGCCTTTCTTTTTCACATGCCCGAATGATCTATCTCGCCTCCCACATCTTGTCCTCCACAGGGACCACACTCACCTTGTCCCGAATAACATCATTCTTGATCTCCGCCACCTTCATCTTCTGCACATGGGATGTCTTGACTGGCCAACTCTCCGCCACATATAGCATACTCAGTTTGACCACCACTCTATAAAACTTATCTTTACGTTTTTGTGGCACATTCTTATCACACATAACATCGGAAGCGAGCCTCCATTTCATCCATCCCGCCCCAATACGGTGTGACGTCCTCGTCAAGCTCCCCTTCCCTTGTATGATTAAGAGGGTTTTGAAAAATTCTAATTTTAGTAATACAAAATAAAGTAACTGAAAAACCGGTATAGTATAAATTTTATAAAATAACCGTCGAACCGAACCATAGACCCCCCTAAATTCCTTCAAGTTTTTTTTCTTCCCTTTTTTATGTTTGTGGGCTAAGAGTATTCTAATAGTATCTTTTTAAACTCTCCATGAAATTAGTTTGATAGCCAACCGACTCTTCTCCTCTTTCTTAGTTATTGACCGTGCAAAACAAGTAAATAAACACACACAAAAAAAGTAAGAAACTGAACTTCATATCTTATAACTTCCCCCTAATTTAACTCTAACTATCCAAAAACATAACTCTAAGTCGGTTACATATTGTGTAGCCACCAAGTAATCCGTCACTATACATATAGTACTCCAAAACAAAAACTCAAATTAAAACAGTTCTCACATCACTGTGCATGGCCCTAAATATCATTTCATCATAATCACCTTAATTCATACTTCAACTTCAGTATCAATCACCTCAACCTTAGTATCAATAATGGCTCCTCCTCCAATAACAAAAACGACGCCTCGGTACCAAACAACTTGGGATTGCGCATGCGCATACCAAACAGGTTGGAAATGCTCATGTGCATGGGAATGCACACGCGAATGCCAAACAAGCCATGTGAATCCTCACCACTACAAAAACCAATATTATTTCCTCCAATGGGTTTCACAGAAAATGGTTCAGCAACTTTTCTATCTACTGGAAACCCATGTTTAGATTTCTTCTTCCACGTTTTCCCCAACACCCCACCTCAAGAATTATTGAAAAGATTGGAACTTTCATGGAAACGTGATGCTTTGACAACCCTTAAGCTTATTTGCAATTTAAGGGATGTTAGAGGCACTGGCAAATCAGACAAAGAAGGTTTTATACTGCTTCTTTATGGCTTCACAATTACCATCCTAAGACCCTAGCATGCAATATTAAAGCCATTGCCGATTTCGGGTATTTTAAGGATGTGTTGGAGATTTTGTATAGAATTCTTGAGGGTCATGAAGTTAGAAAGAATGAAAAAGCAGAGTGGATGGAAAAGAAAAGAAATGGTTTTTTGGAGGGTTTAAAGGAGAAAAAAGATAGGGTTCCCAAGGGAAAAGCCCAAAAAATCCGACTAAAAAAGACTGGCTAAGGCAAAGAAATATTGGACAGATACACACAAGATTCTGATTTTGACTTCTTGTATGATAAAGTCTGTGGTGTCTTTGCTGATGCTTTGAGGGAAGACATGGAGTTGTGCAATGAGAGGAAGCTTTATGAACTTAGCCTCGCGGCTAAGTGGTGTCCATCTCTTGATTCATCATATGATAAGTCATTGCTAATGTGGGAAAGTGTGGAAAGAAAATTATTCCCTCGTGATGACTACATTGAATACCAAGAACTGGAAGACGCGCATTATGCTTATCGAGTTTCGAGTCAGGGATAGATTGAGGAAAGAAGTACTCGTGCCACTCCACAAGGCGTTGGAGATTCCAGAGGTTTATATTTGCGCAAATAAGTGGGAAGAGCTTCCTTATAAACGCGTACCCTCTGTGGCCATGAAATTGTACAAGAATGTGTTCTACAAACACGATCAAGAACGATTTCAGCAGTATCTTGAAGATGTGAAGAGTGAGAAAACAACAATAGCTGCTGGTGCTCTGCTTCCACATGAGATAATTTCCTCGTTGAAAGATTCCACGGGGCCGGAAGTTGCAGAGCTTCAATGGAAAAGAATGATTGATGAGTAGGCAAAGAAGGGCAAATTAACAAATTGTATGGCAATTTGTGATGTCTCAGGAAGCATGAATGGAACCCCAATGGAGGTTTGTGTGGCTTTGGGGCTACTTATTTCTGAACTTAGTGAAGAACCTTGGAAAGGAAACGTAATTACAGAAATCCAGAATTACAGAAGGTGAAAGGGAAAAATTTGTCAGAGAAGACTGGTTTTATTAGGAGAATGGACTGGGGTGGCAATACAGATTTTCAGAAAGTGTTTGATAAGATTATTGAAGTTGCTGTGTGGTGGGGTTTGAGCGAGGATGTGATGATAAAGAGGCTATTTGTTTTCAGTGACATGGAATTTGATCAGGCTTCCAGAAGTCCATGGAAACAGATTATCAAGTGATACAGAGGAAATTTAAGGAAAAAGGTTATAACAAGGTGCCTGAGATTGTGTTTTGGAATTTGAGGAATTCAAAGGCAACACCAGTTCCAAGTAACCAAGAAGGAGTGGCACTTGTGAGTGGATTTTCAAAGAATCTTGTGACTTTGTTCTTGGAGGAAGATGGGATTTTGAGCCCAGAAGCTGTGATCATGCAAGCTATTTCTGGTGAAGAGTATCAAAAGCTTGTAGTGTTTGATTGACTTGTAAAAGAATAAAGATTGTTGAAATTGTGATAAGATTGTGCTCTTCAATTTCTATCTATTAATGAGAAATTCTGAGTTCCTCTATGTATTTGTGTTCTTCATGTAGTTCATTTATTTACCTTTGACTAATCTTTTTCAGCAAGATTTTCTGTTCCATATAATTGTGCTACTGTTACATTAGCTTCTATATTTAAACCCCTTACTGCTGACACAACATACAGATTAGAAAAAAATGAGCTTTATTAAAGAGTAAATCGCCTTAAACGATAATATTCTTACAATGCAAATTGGTAAACATTACTTACAGTTGATTAGTTCTGTTACAGGAGCAATTATTATAGCCACAGCTGAACCTGGTTTTACAGCTCGAGTAGACAATTTTCATGCATTCTGTTAAAGCTAAGAATGTCAGCCAATTGAAACATACAAAGATGTACAAACCTAATTCTCAAGCTCAATAATCTTCACCACAGATGAGTCACCAACTTTCTGGAAAACAACAACTCGGTCATGCGGCTTTATAACACCTGCTGTTTTCCCATGGTCCAGTGCAACCTTTAATACTGACTCATCGGTTGCATTTGTGGACTCGGCCTGAAGAAGGAAAGGACAAGGTCAATATTCTGGGTACGGCATACAGAATAATATTCCAACAAGAAGAAAGAGGGTTACAATAACTATGAAGTTAAGAAGGTCAGAAGGAAGATTATGCACTTCTCAAAGTTCTTTCACTCTTGTGAACTTTTCCCTTTCATGATTAATTATAAGTTGACTATATATTACACTTTTTATCTTGTATGCTTATCAACTTCTTTATACATTATCTTTCCTCCTGTTATACTTCTTCTCAGCATGAGTAAACTTTCATTCACCTTTTTTTCCTTTCTTTTATTCTTTTACTATTTTTAGCCTTTTAATTGACCGCTCTGGTAGCTTCACCCTTATATCCGGTGACTCATCTAGTCATACTACACTTTTCCCTACGAACCGTTCTGATGGCACCGCTTTTTACTAGCCTTTTTCAATCAATATTTCAAGTCATTGTTCCGTCAGTCAAGTGTTTGTTAGAGCGTGAAATGCTTATGAAGATAACTCCAATTACAAAATGTACATCATCTCTGACAACTACAACTGTCTCACGTATTCCACAGTTCTCAAATGAAATCCATGCAGACTTAGCAAAATAAAAACACAATGGAAGAAAAAGATCCATGTGGGCAATATATACTACCTAGCTGATATTAAGTCTTACAAATGTTGTTGCATGTACATTAGGTGTAATGTTTGTGAGGAGTCTTTTAATCTTGTTAAAGATTTGTATATCAATAAAAAATTTAGAGAATTTCAAATGTTAAAGAGCCTAAATTATTCAATATTGAAATGCAACGGGTCAACATGGAGCGAAATATATAGTAAGGATTCATAGCTGCCCAACTAGCTTGAATGATGTGTAGTTGTCGTTGTATTCTCTTAACTTTAAAATTTTGCTCACAAGCTCACATAATAATACAGAAAAACTAAAACATGATGAGGCAAAGTGACATTGTTAATTACACACTTCACAATTTCATGTTGGTTAACGTCATCTTTTAATCAGAATACAGACCTGCAGTAGATATAGAAAGAAATCACTTCTTTAGGGAGGAACAAAAGAAAAAAATCATACTGGATGTCTTGGATCTGCAAGGATGGGGAAAAGCCCTCTGACAATAAGAGACTGCCTAGCCTGTCATTTAAGTCATCAATGCAATAGCCAAACAAAATCAGTTTCATTTTCTGTTTGCCAATGATAATATCATCAATAATAACATGAACTAAAGAATGAAAAACGAAAAATAAAGCAACAGAAGAGCTTTATTGGCATTGCAAGAAACCTTTTTTTACACTAAGTGTCAGTCTGTGTGATTAAGAAATAGAAGAGAAAAGTTTGTGGTCTAGCAGGATTCTGATACTTGCTTCACACCAGAATTAGTGGGTATCTGTTTGAAACTGGGTTTTTGCAAAAGAAATAAAACTTTTTGCAAACACTGAGTTAGCATATGACACATTCATAGGAGGTAAAATGAATCAGATCCATCCTAA
Source organism: Nicotiana paniculata (assembly GCA_005239505.1). Taxonomy (NCBI): domain Eukaryota; kingdom Viridiplantae; phylum Streptophyta; class Magnoliopsida; order Solanales; family Solanaceae; genus Nicotiana; species Nicotiana paniculata. Next base: position 22,254 of record ML322931.1, on the reverse strand, counting down.
TATGGATGTCATTCATTGAACCATCTAGGAGATGAATAACATGTCATCGATGAGTGAAAGCAGATGCACCATATTTTGTTCCACATGGCAGGAGCTTGACTTGTTATATATATAGGTATAAGATGCACCTTAATTAACTTCAATTTGGTTGGGTAACATGATGAGAAAATATTAACATGCATATAAGTTGAAAAATACCTCAAAAAGGAAGTCCTTACGAAACATGGATTACCTGAAATGCACCACTGAACGTCCACCGAAGCTGGTTCGTCTTGAGACGAGGGATGACAACAGACAATACTGGCATTGGTGGCCTATACTTAGCTATCAATCTGCATCATCAGTAAAAGATTATAAATTAAATTTCTTGCACCATACAAAGTGGCATGCTTTTGCTGGCTTGTGGTTAAAGACGCTGTTCTAACACATGACAGTCTGATGAAGAGATCAGTACAATTGTGTTCTAAATGTCTTTTGTGAGGGAGTGAGATGGAAACAAATAGTCATTTGTTTATCCATTGCAGAGTTACCGGTACTCTGTGGCAACTCTTTATGAGTATGAATTATGAAAGGACTCAGATGGACAATGCCTAGGAAACTGCCGAGTTGTTAGCATGCTGATCCAGACAACTTTGTGAGACAGAAAAGATGGTGGAGAATTATCCCAACATGCATCTGGTGGACAGTATGGAGGGAAAAAAATTCAAGGTGTTTTGAAGATGTAGCTATCTCTGAACATAAGATCAAGATGAACTGTATATTTTTGTTTCAATTTTGGTGTAAAGAGGCCCTAGTAGAAGATGTAGATCATTGACATCATTGGAGCATGGTAACTAGTACAGGACTAGGTTTTTGCTTTTCGGGTTTCCTGTATTTTGTTCCTCTTAGCAGAGTCTTTGTGCTAAGGTTTACTCCTTTGAAAATTTATACAAAATACGTTGCCTTCTTCAAAAAAAACTGTGATGGCATTCTCTGGTGAGAAGGCCTGGTAGAGATGTCTTTGACAGGAAAAACACAATTTGCATCAAAGCATAGCAAATATGATGATTGGAGAGAGAGAGAGAGAGAGGAGAGAGACCTCGCAGCTCTCCCTGAAGAAGTGAAGCAGATAATAACAGACGCCTTGACCTTGATGGCAGCACGTACCTGAATCAAACAAAAGCAGTGCAGACAGTATTCATGTCAATACCAGTGTCTTAAAATCTATGGCACTGTTTCCCTCCACCCTAACGAAAAAACTTAACATGAGCAGCAGAAACAACATACCGCAGAGGAAGCAATAGATTCCAAGTGAGTCATTGGTTCTCCGACATACTTAACAGCCCTCTTAAAATAGACATCTTGATTATAAACCTTTTCTGCCTGGAAAAAGGAACTAACATGAGCAGCAAAATTTACAAGAAAATCTCAGAATTATCATCTGACTATCATCGGCTGTATTGATGCCATAAAAAGTAAAAGCTATGTTGACTTGATCTGAGACTTTTTATGATAGACAATCATCTGACTATCATCTGACTAAAATAGACATCTTGAATGATAGACATCACTTGTTAACAACAACAACAACAACACGAATCCAGTTTGGTCCCAACATGTGGGGTCTGGGGAGGGTAGTCTGTACGCAGACTTACCCCTACCTAATGCAGATAGAGAGGCTGTTTCCAATAGACCCTCAACTCAGGAAGGGCAAGAGGAAGAAGAGGGAAGCAAGGAAGAAGAAAAAAAAAGATAATAATAATAATAATAATAAAAATAAAAAATAATAAAAAACATAATAAAAATAAACAGTATCCAATAATAGCAACACAGAATACAATACTTGATGCGAACAAAAACACGTACCGTAATAAAAATCAAAGAGTATCAAATAAAAATCAAAGAATAGACATCACTCGTTAAGTCTTACCGAAAATGTGAGATCAAGTCAGAAGATTTCAGTAGAAATTGTACTCCAAAGGTCGATTAAGGTGTCCATTGACAATTTAAGTATTCACAATGGTAGCATAAGCCATGAGTAGAACAACAACAAGGTAAAACTTACCTCTGCACAAATTTTACCAACAATGGAGATAGTCTCAACAGGATATAGGCCTCTCAGGGTCTCTGCACCTAGAAGAATTGCATCACTACCTGGGATGAAAAACATTATATAAGAAGCATCTCACATACGAGGTCAAAAAGGCATGTTTATACCTACCACAAGTATTTAGTATATATCCAATGTTGTTCACATAGGAATCTAGCATATCAAATTAATGTGATAATAGACTTGTCAAAGACAGAAGCTACCATCCAATACCGCATTGGCAACATCTGTTGCCTCAGCACGAGTGGGTCGCAAGTTATCAGTCATACTGTCCACAACACGAGTGACCACAGCAGGCTTCCCAGCCATATTGCACTTGTGCACAGCTGCCTTCTGAAATAGGAACACCTGGTAATTAATAGAATCTTGTTAGAAGAAAGAAATCCATACAATGATAACTGCAAAAATGTCACACTCAGTGGAAAGGGCAGACAAACTAATGAAACAAAGAAAAATGCAACACTAGACCCATCAGGCACTATTCAATTGCACGTAATTATTCAAATATACCGTGAGCCACGTATTGTTCTGCAAAAGAACTTTCTTTTTATGTGCCCTTGCCTTTGCTTCTTATGTGCATTGCCCAATCTCTACTGTATCTTAAAAATAGTAGCAAATCAGTGCTCGGCCTTTATACACATAAAATGTTTTATGAGACTCGCCTTTACTCTTCTTGATATTAACTTTTCCATATTCTATTCCCCATAAGAACTCCATATCATTCATTCAAGCTAGTATTTGGTTACAGAAAATTTGTGGTAATGAGCTAATTTCCATGAATTAAAGTCAAGCTCCATCAGCTGAGAATTTGAATTCCAGCTTGTTATTAGGTGCAACAACTGTTCCTTATTGTAATAAATGAGAAGAAAACACAAATTGACAATGATGTTTTGGCTTGGCTTTGTTAGATGTCATTCTCTGATGTAACCACAAGTTGAACCTCTCCCCCACTCCATATATATTGAAGGTCATTGAAAATATCAACTATAACAACTATCAAGAAGCAAGAGTGACCTCCTCGAGAATTCTGCAAGTGGAAAGATGAAAGGCATCTAGGAATTAAGGGACCGGAATGGAAGGTACTGACACCAAAGTATCAATCATTACATGCTATTAAGATACTATTCAGGTGTTGTTTTGCTCCGTTTTTCACCCAGAAAACACAATTAAAAGTTATATAACCGCTCATTATATGTTGCCTCAACATTTCAGAATGTGTTCGGATATTATGGCATACATGGGGACCTTTGGTTATTCACCCTGCTTGTGGAGCAATGTTTGGTTTTTTTTTTTTCTTTTGGGGGATTTTTCAACCTTTGATTTGAAGTTTGAGTGCAAAACAATTTTATGGTAGAGTATAACATTTTTCTTGAATCGATAACAAAAAAGGAGTCATGGATAATCGCCCTCTCTAGGAAAGAGATTGGTGCAGATAAAACAGTGTGACATCTAAGCACAGATCAACTCATTAAATATCTGAAGGCACAATATATTTTAGTATTCTACCTTAGAGAATAGTGACTCATGTATGTACCGTCAAAAGGGATCCCATTTATTTTTCTCATAATCCATAATATTACTTTTCATCCCTAATGGATAATTCACTCACATCCACCCAAAAAATTCTCTGTATCGTTGGTGTTTGAATTGGTAGATCGTTTGAATGTCCATTAATGATATGCCACTTTAATGAGGGGCCTGTTTATTGTCGTTAATAATATCGTATGTCATTGAAAAGACTGAGGATAGTTAAGTGGACCTTCTCAGGTGGTAGATCTATCCCTAAATTTCCACGAGATAGAATGATGCCATCAGCTTCTCCAAGAATCTCGTCAAAGTTGGCCATTCCCTACAAGCAAATTCAAGGGAAAGTTTACACGAACTACACTATTAAATCAATACTACCGTGCAGTTTTTTCATTGAATAAAACCCAAGGTATTCAACGGGTAACTGACCTCCACATTTTCTATCTTTGCAAAAATCTGTGTTTGATTTAGATCACCCAACTTAGATAGAAATTCACGAGCCTGAATAAGAACATGAAGAACCACTAGATTGTTATAGATATATTTGTTCACTTCTGAAGCAATAGCATCGGATAAGTCCAGATCTTACATAGGCAAAGGAAATGCTGAAAGTAATAAAGCGACAAGTAGAACTTTATAAATGGCCTTACATGTCGAACATCTTCAGCATGTCGTGTGTATGATAGTGAAAGGATATCTATTTTGTTTCGAAACGCCCAGGTGCTTATAACCTAAAATTATTGCAGGACATCCAGCGAAAAATTTACTGTTAGATAGACTAGAGAATATCATAGTTCTAAAAGAAATTCGGCCAATAACTTATGCAGAGTTGTTTTTTAAACTGGACAATGTGAACCTAAACGAGCAAACAAATTGTCATTCCCAATAGAACCATAAGCATTTGCTTTTTCTTACTGCCTACACAAAATACTTGGAGTATCTCAGACCAATTTGATGTGGCATAAACTTAAAGAGTGTGAAAGGCTGATTGCAGAATGATAGTCTTTGATATTAGGTAACAACAAACCTTCTTATCTTTGTCAGTGAGAGTTGGCAAATCAATACGGATCTGGGAGACATGTAACGTGTACAATGGTCCGGCCAAGGTTGCAGAATTTTTAATCAAGCAAACGACATCCTCTCCTTTCACCTCTGTAACCTGCATCATGGGGAACTCTTGTGATCAGAAATTACCTAGTTTAACATTGGCCACATGCTGCACATCTCTTTCACAAGAATTCCTGCATCCGCAGAAAATCTAAAGGGAAGGCCCATGCAACTCTAAGAACACCAACACTATGCTGTCACAAGTGAAAGCGAAGTGCCATACTGTGTAACATTGGCTCTCTCTCTCTCTCTCTCTCTCACACACACACACACAATATTTTTCATTTTGTTGAATTGATACAAGGCATGCTGTTTCCACACACACACATTATTTTGGTGTCGTGTGTTGCGGAAAGGGGTAGAGGGGATTGCACAGTGATTAGTGACAGTTTTCTCAATTTTCTGAAATGAAATAGAAAAGATCATCTTGTGGGTTCAAACATTTAAAAAATTGTTCTTCAAGGCCACCTCACCTCTAGCCATACTGAGGTAGTCTCACTTCCTGTAAACAAGTACTGACCAATGAAAATAGTATCTCCATTCTTCACTGACTGCAAAGATATCAAAACTTAGCATCAGAACATGCTATGGTTCATGCAAAGCAAATGCAAAGACGTGAACTAAAATCAAGATGCTTCTACATTTACGGTCTCAGATGTATTTTCCAGCTATCACTCTAACTTTTGAGGTTGGATTTTATGTTTGATTCAAACGTCATCAGTTGATTCTCCAATTCTGCAAAAGCCTCGGCCTCCTTAATCCAATGTCTCTTGATCACTAACTCCTATGCATAATCTACAACCTTGGTTTAGGTCCACAATGCTAACCGCCATCCAAATTAACAGACCCTGTCCACTGATGTTCACAAAAGGGATCACCTAACCTAAGTTTCCGTGGATAAAAAGTAAAAAGTTCCAATGCTATAATTAACATGATGTGAATAGAACCAGTCTAAAATATTCTCCTCCTGCTATTGTTTCCTATAAGAATCAATTCAATCTCGAATGTACTGTAATGCATGTAATGCCAAAGGAAACCTGGGAGGTGCAGTTCCAATAAAATTCCAAAAAAGGACATATTTAGTCTCTTTTGCCTCTGTAAAATTCACCTTTGATAGACCACTAAAATTTATAGGCAGTAGATTTGAGGTAGCCTCTTTATCTTGATCGGGTGTCAGGACAACTAAGGAATCTGCCTGGAGTGAAATTGGGTTTTCGCTCTTATTGACAACTTGTAGTTCAGGACCACCAGTGTCTAGCATAACCTGAAAAGATAAGGAGAATAGTTGGCCATAACCAATTTTAGATGTTATACTATTTATGGATTTCTATAAAACAGAGTTGTTCAACTTGGTATGAGTAGCAGGAGCAACGAGCTTACCGCACAGAGCTTCTTTGAGCTTTTGATAGCTGCCTTTAGATTTTCCAGTGTCTCTTGGTGAAATTCGGCATCACCCCATGAAAAGTCGAATCGTGCCACTAATATTCACAACAAGAAAAGTATTTGCTCATTGGTGTCAATGTTCTTGATCAGCTTAGTGCTAGCCATTCAGTTTCTTTCAAGCTGAAGGAGCACATGAAAGGCTACTAACAAGCTTTTGGAAAACACCAATTTCCTATATATTCTACCACTCAGTTAAGCCTGACCTGTATGACTAGTTATATCTCCTTCCCTGAATATATCTAACCATACTTGGTAGGATGCAAGGAGCAAGTACGTTTACAAATGTAAAACAGGTAACTTGTGAGAATATTATCCATAGTTTTACTTAAATTACAGAGAAATCCTTTTATTTATCAGATAAAAACACTACAACAAAAAAGTCAACAACAATGTTACTATTTATACAGTATATAAAATGCCAATCCCTAAGCAACGAAGGGTGCGGCGTAGTGGTCCATGAAGTGGGAGGTGAACCATGTTGTCTCGGGTTCAAATCCCAACGAAGACAAAGTATTCTAGGTGATTTCTTCCTTTTTGCCCAAGCCTAGGTGATTTCTTCTCGTCTATCTAAGCCTTGGTGTGCAAAGTCGTTGGTAGAAAGTAGCAGGTACTCGGTGAAATAATCGAGGTGCACGCAAGTAGGCCCGAACCGTTGCAAAAAAATGCCAATGTCTATGGGCAACTGCCCAGGTTCAATGTCTATGAGTTGCTATTTTCTTAGTTTCTTGAAGTTCCTTTTTTCTTATTGACAATACATGGAGTTATCTTTAATTACAATTTTTTTGTCAAAAATAATCATTTTAATTACTCAAATTGCCAATTTAACACTACATACGCATCAACCTTGCCCCCATAGCTAGTGATAAAAAATGTGATCCCTTCGTTTCATTTAATGCGAACCTATTTGACTGAGCACAAAATGAAGATTTTTGAAATTTGTAGTTTTAAATATACTTTAATATTTGTGTGACTATAAAATCTTATTTAGTTAAGGTAAAATGAGAAGTTTACGTTAAGCTATTTTTTAAAATTAAAAACGGATCATTCTTTTTGGATAGATTAAAAAGAAAATATGGCCACATAAACAGAACAGAGGGAATAGTACCAGACATTCCCGCTTTGAGGCAACTGGAGATAATCTCCACCGAACGTGATTTCGGACCAAGCGTGCCGACAATTTTCGTCATTGCTGGAAAAAAAGTCTGCAAAAAACATTTTATATAAAAAAAAAATAAGAAACTCATAAACCACTAATCAAACAACAATAATCACTTCAATCTCAAATAATCCACAGCACATTATGAAAAAAAAAAATCTCCCATAAACACAAATTCTACCACTAAAGAACTTCATAAAACCTAAATTAACCAATATTATTCTCTTAATTAATCAAACAAGCCAAAATTCTAGTAGTAGAATTTACTCACAGGCTTTGATGGCTCGAGAATTGAAGCCATCCGAATAGGTTCTTCTAGAAGCAAGTTCGTGGAATGCATTTTTCCGGTAGCCGGTCACTGCAACTGAGCGTGGAGAGCTTAGAGTAGAGTACAATAATGGAGGTACTTTGGAAAGAGAGGCCGGGAAATGGATATTTAAATAACTTTTCGATTTCTCAAAGGCCGTTTTAGATGCTCTTTTTTAGCTCCCGGCCATAAATTTTAGCTTCTTTTTAAAATAAAATAAAATAAAAGAATTGTTTGAAATATGATCATATTCTGTAGGAATCAAAATCAAAATATTTCAAATTTTCAAAAAATGGTTTAGGCAGTTCTTGGGTAAAAAAAAATTTCAACTCATAGAACTTCAATTTTTTTTCGAATAAAATATATGTCTAAACACAAGTTAAAGTTTTAAAAAATATTTTTCAACATAATTTTAAAAACTTTTTTTTCAAGTTTCAATCAAATATGTATCTAAACGCTAGCTTAATTTTTTTTTTATAGTAAAGTGTAATATCTTTTTAGACTATTTGTGTATTTTAAACATGTATTTACAAACTAGTGTAGTATTATTTTTTATTAGGTAATTAAAGAGACGGATTAAAATTTTAAAATTTAATAGGTTTAGCTTTTAAGATTCTTAACAATACTCATTGTCCTATTAAATTAGTTATTATTTTTACTAGGTTTTTAATTGAATTTATTATAAGAATTTACTTAATTAATTTATGAGTGATCTGATATATTTGATGTATTCAATGCATAATATATACAGTCAAACCTCTTTATAATAACTCCGTTTGTTTCGATATTTTTTAGTTATTATAGTGAGTTGTTGTTATAAAGGATATATATTATAACATAATATAAAAATCAGTTCCGAAAAAATTTAACTTTTATAATAAATAATTGTTATATAGAGATCGAAATATATAATAATTTTTCCTATTCAAACAATATAATTTTTCGACGAAAATATCTCTCATTTGTCATCCTTGGAGCTATGTGGCCAGTGAGTTCACTGATGCATGTAGGTGGAATTTTATTGTAGTTAGCACCTGTCACTGCTCAGGACAGATTGTGGGCTCACGTTACTCTATAAATACTTTTATTTTTTTCCTTAAGATGGCAAATACAGAATCTTTTGTGTGATGTGTAATAATTATCACTAAAACATAGTCTTTTACTATATATTCTTACCTTTTTTATATTGCTTAATCATAATAATTAGTTTATTATATCCAAACATCTGGTGTGAATAAATTTTTGTTCGAGTAATCATATTAACCTTCCTAGATTGGAAGAAGATGAGCACGAATGAGGTTTAAAACGGCTACTAAACTTCTTGATATATACAAACTTAGCAAGGACGTGATTAAAATCCTCATATCACAATGTCTAGAATGAAAACTTTAGTATTTGCAGATTGGTTTACCCATCTGTATTTGAAAAATTAAACTTGCTATATGAAACTAGAGAAGTAATAATAATAGGTAAAGGAGATAAAGGGGATGGTTCAAGTTCTTGTTGACTCGAAAATAATCACATGTCCATTTTACATAATATGTTCAAAATTTAAAATAAAATTAGTATACTCTATCTTTTCCCACACTTTGAGTACCTTATATTGAGATTCCAATGAATACATAGTGTGGGGAGAGTACAATCTTATCATTGAGGAACCAAAAATACAAATACTCACTACTGAAAAATGGCAGATTTAATGCGGATGGAAATCACATATTTTCGACTACTTTTCGATTAAAATTGGTCGATCGAAAAAAAGTTGGTCGAAAATTATCTGTCGGTGATTTCCGATCAAAGTTGTCGCAAATTTTAAAAGGTCAGACGACCAAATATTTCACGTTTCCGACCAAAGTGGTCGGAATTTACCGACTGAATCGGTCGTAATAATACAAATAAAATAATATAAATATATCATTTTCGACCGAATTGGTCGGAAATTAATAATTAAAAATTATATTTTATTTAAATTCCGACGGAATCTGTCGAAAACTATTGAATATTATTTTTTTTTTAAATTTCTGACTGAATCTGTAACGACCCGACCTGTCGTTTTGGGCTCTAGCGTGTCGTTCAGCGGTTTGAAGTCGTGAGCAGCTCCATTTCAGGTATTATGACTTGTGGGTGTGGTCGGAATTGAATTTCGAAAAATTTAGAGTTGATTTGAAAAGAAAATTCTCATTTCAGAAGCCTTAAGTTGGAAGAATCAACTAAGATTGAAATTTTAAATAAACGACCTCCGAATCAGGATTTGAAGGTTCCTGAAGGTTCGTATGATGATTTCGGACTTGGGCGTATGTCCGGATCGGGGTTTGGATAACCAGGGAGCGTTTCGGTGCATATTGTGGAAGTTAACATTTTAGAAGAATTTCATAAACTTGGGCTTGAAGTGCATTTCAGAGTTATTGATGTCCTTTGGGACTCCGAGTCTAGGAACAGCTCCGTGTGGTGATTTTGGAGTTGGGAGTGCGATCGGAAGTGAATTTGGATGTCCGTAGGTCATTTTGAAGTCATTTGGCTAAAGATAAAAATTTGAAGGTTTTTGAGAAATCCGACCGGAAGTGAAAGTTTTGATATCAAAGTCGAAATGCGATTCCGGAAGTTGGAGCAGTCCCGTAATGTTGAATATGACTTGTGCGCAAAATTTGAGGTCAATCGGACGTGATTTGATAGGTTTCGGCATCAGATGTAGAAGTTGGAAATTTCTAAGTTCATAAAGTTGGGATTTGGGTGCGATTCGTGGTTTCTATGTTGTTTGATGTGATTTGAGGCCTCTAGCAAGTCCGCATTATATTTTGGAACAGGTTGGTATAATTGGACGGGGTCCCGGGGACCTCTGGTGGATTTCGGGTGGTTAACGGATCAAGTTGAATGAAGAAGGCTGGAATTGCTGTCATCCGGTGTGACCGCACCTGCGAGGATTTGGCCGCAGGTGCGGCTTTGGCGCCGCAAGTGCGAGAGTGGGCTGGCTTGGCTGGGATCGCAGGTGCGATGGAATTTCCGCACCTGCGAAGGCGCAGATGCGGGCAATGGGTCACATGTGCGGATCCGGATGGAGGAGAAGGAAGCCGCAGGTGCGAGGACTGGATCGCAGGTGCGAAAATCGGCCTGGGCAGAATGTTTTAAAACAAGGATCTTGGTTCATTTTCTCATTTTTCTCATGGCTTAGGCGATTTTAAGAGAGTTTCAAGAGGGTAATTTCATTATCAATGTCAAGGTAAGTTATTCCCACACATCTCAAGTTAAATACAAGGTATCTGCATGGATTAAAACATGAAAAATTGAGAAATTTTGAAGAAAAACCTAGAAATGGTATTTTGGATTTTTAGCATGGAATATAGAGTAAATTATATATTTGAGTTAATAAGGCTATGTGTAGAATATATCTTCGAGAAATTTCGGATTCCGGGCACGTGGGTCCGAGGGCATTTTGGTCATTTCACTAATCGGGGTTGGGAAATTATATAACTTGGAATTTTTGTAAATATTAGAGTATATTTTCATTGGGTTGTCGTTGTTTGGATAGTTTTGGGGCGTTGTGCGTCCGTTTGGAATCAACGGAAGGGCTTGGAGGCCGGTTATGGAGTTTCGAAGCGAGGTAAGTCTCCTTTCTAACTTTGTGAGGGGGAATTGTCCCCCTAGGTAAATTAATTAAGTATATGCTATTATCTTTGGGGGCTACGTACGCACGAGGTGACGGGAGTCCGTGCGTAGCTACTATTATGCCATGTCCGGGTAGTCTAGGATCCACTAGCATGCCTTATGTGTTGTACTTATGATCCTGCCTGTAATATTAAACTGTTAATATAATCGAAATTGTAATTGAATATCTAAAGAAGAATATAGTTCATTTTCTTAATCATTTAGAAAGAGAATTGATCCCTCTGTGGATAATTGTATACCTGGTAGGGTTGTATTATGGAATATCATTAAACTTGGAAAATGAGTTTCAAAACAAAGATTTAAAAGCTATATTTCATGTTCCTTTAAGAAGAATTTTACCACTTTCCTGAGAAATATTGCTTTCTTGATAAAAATACGAATTTATTATGTGGATATGTGTACATATGAGCACCTGAGTCGCAGGTATGATTCGCGAGCAGGCTAGCCTTATTATTGTATGTATAATCGCGTCGCATGATCGATTTGTGAGCGGGGCAGATAGATACATCTATGGTTCGAGCCTTTCAACCCTCGGCAGTGCACAATTTATTATTGTTGGTCCGTGCCGTTCGACCCTTGGCATTGCTTGCGCATTTTATTTACTACGTAGTTGCTATGATTTTGCCTGATTACTTACCTGAAATATTAAGTTGTCAATTAAAATGACAGAGATTTAAAGTTATTAAAAAGATTTTGGAAGCAGTTGTTCCTTCCCGTCGACTAATTGTTATTTGATTAAATCACCCATGTTGATTAATTGTTATTAATATGACGAAGATATAAAGTGTTAAACATGAACGGAGTTGAAAATATTTATTCCTGATTTTAATAAATTGCATATGATAATCATGCTTAGTATGGAACTTAATTAATCTAAACTGACCTTTAGCAAGTGTCTAATTTTGATCCCTCGTCACTACCTCTCTGAGTTTAGGCGGGCAACTTACTGGGTACACGTTATTTTTTGTACTCATACTACACTTGCTGTGCATTTTATTGCACAGGTAGTTTCATAGCAATGTGGAGGATTCGGAGTCTTAGGCGAGCTGCATCATCCGGAGACGATCCGCAGCTGACAGAGTCTCCCTCGTACTGTTTGTATTTAGGACAGGCTTTGTGATGATTGTATAAATTCTTAGAAATTGCTCATGTACTTGTGACACCGGGTTTTGGGATATATTTGCTAAAATGTAGTATTCAAACCATTGTTTTACTTAACAAATTTTATTTGGTTAATATGTAGTAAAGTGAAAGAAATTTTTTTTCATAAATGTTAAAAATCGGAAATTATTTCAATCAATTAATGATCGGCTTGCCTGACAATGACGTCCGGCGCCATCACGACCTTAGGGATTTTGGGTCGTGACAGAATCAGTGAAAAATTAATAATTAAAAATTAAATTTTATTTAATTTCCGACAGAATCCATCGAAAACTATTGAATATTAATTTTTTAAAAAAAATTTCCGACCGAATCGATAAAAAATATGGGAATTTATTGTTAAATCTGGGCAACTGTCTGACTGTTTCCGTCGGAATTTTTTATAAAACTGGGCAAAATTTTGCCCAATTTCGAGCTACGCCACCTGTCAAACTATTACAAACAAGAAAATATCAACCAATAATACATTATCACAATCTAAAACAACGAGACATTAATACAATAATGCCAACCAACAATACATTAACACAATCTAAACTAACAATACATTAACACAATCTAAATCAATAATGCAATCATTAACACAACTTAAACCAACAATACCAACCATTAAACCTAACAATTTTGGGCATAAAACATCCAAATAGTAGCCCACATTCAAGTTTAAAAACAATACATAAAGTTGTCTCTCAGAATCAAGTTTACCAATCAACCAAAACATCACAACTAAACTACTACACATCAGATTCAGTTTGTTCATCCTCATCATCAGATAAATCATGCCCATGTTTTCTCATGAATTTCTGCATCTTAACAAATGTTTCGTATTGGGAGTCCAATTGTTGCTTCAAATCACGAATTTCGTTTCTCATATCTTCCATTTATTCTTTATTTGAGAAGAAGAAGAATTGGCTAATAGTGGGTTTGGATGACCTGTAGGTCGACGTATTCCTAGTCCGTAGACTCTGCCTTTGTTTACTCCACCCGCTGCCTCTGTCCACAATGAAGCCATATCATCGGGTGTTTGTTGAGTTGAAGGAGCCTGACGAGTCTCTAGCGTATATGAATTTTTAAACTCGTACTCTGTCAAATTATAGTATAGAAAGATGTCGATCCCACAGAGATTGGTTTATCTATTCTACAAATTGTTCTTGTTTCAATTACTATTTGAGAGAATCAAAAAGGTTGAGTTGAGAGTTAACAAGCAAATAATGAACAAACAAACCGTAGTGAAAAGTACTTTTGGTTTTAACAAATATGATGAAGATGTTGGGATCCTGATTTCACTTGATAATTCTATTAAAAGCGTATATTTATTTTTCAGTTTCTATTTCTCACAAAGTGCATAAATGCCTCTCTCGATTACACTTATTTATGATTGCTTAAATTGAACAATTAATAGCACTCCTTTCGGATATACGAATTAATTGTCAAGATAGTAATATTAAAGAACCAGAAATATATACTTGAATTGAAACATGCTTTTTTCAAAGTAAGTTCCTTTCGGTTACCTTACTTTTTATAACTTGAATTTTATACTATTCGCCTCTTTTGATTTCAGAATTAGTATAAAATTAAATTATAACACAAAACAGATAGATGTGATTAAATAAATGTCAACACTTATCAACACCATTATTAACCTTATTACCTCTTCCATCTCTTTCGATTACAAAATGAATAACAGGTTAGTTTGTGGTACAAAGAGAATAAGTGTGACTAAATTAAATAACATCTAACTATAAAAGCTGGTAAAATTATAAATTGAAAGTTTCAAACCAAGCAAGTGAAACTTAAAAAATAAACTTTTACTATTATATAGAATTATCAAGATCCATCATTCTCCCAACATAAGATAATTACTCCATACTAGATCTAGTACTGCTAAGAAAAATATTCATGTCCATTAAATAAGAAAATAGAAAGAAATATTCAATAAGAATAATTCCGCCTATTTAATTAAAAATAGGAACTAGAGTAATTTTCAACCTTGAAATTTATTTAGAACTGAAATGAAAGTGTATCAATTACCGTGGTCTACGAAGATGATTACAACTGAAATAAACTTTACAAGTGGAATGATTTCAAATCTCCCAATATACTTTGCAGAGCTTGCGACATCCATTTTTATAGCCATGAGATAATTTGATGGTAACCGTTTTGCTTTGCTGGAAACAGGTTTTGGGTGAAATGATTTTTCTCTTTTGCCTTTTGGTTGTAATTTGGTTGCATAATATCTTGCATTTTCATTTCTTGGCACTTTCTGCTTCTTGCTTTTTTACTTTGTTGTATTTCTTCCTTGAAATTTACCTTGACCTTGCACCACGACTTTTCCATTCTTTCCTGCATTATTTAGTTAAATATACGGAAAATATTTGATAATTTTATGCTTTTACAAGGATAATTATATATTTAAAATCTAGAAAAATGCACGTATCAAATACTTCCACACTTAAACTTTTGCTCACCCCGAGGAAAGAAAATAAGAGAATTAAAAATAAATAAAAAAAGAAACTTTTTTTTTAATTTTAGATTACTACACATTCATAACCTTTCAAAAAATTAAAGACTTCACCTGATATGTCAATCCTTCTGAACTTTTAAGAACTTGCATTATTTTGTACCTCCATTTTTACTCTGCAAATGTTAGAGCTAGAAATCCTTGATTTTCTGGAAAAAATCGAGAATAAGGATTACTCAAAGATAGAGTTCAATAAACCATAGGCTTGCCTTTCTTGTCCATCTCCACTAATGTAGATTAATGCTGACTTTAGAATCTTTTAGGACTTTTATTGGCTTGTAATGTTAGGTTGAGGGCTGGTGGGATAACGGAATATTTTAAAAGTGACTATATTTTTTCTTTCTTGGTGTCGCGCCCCTTTTTACTCGCGGAAGCGGGTTTATGACATTGGTTGGGACAACTCGTTCCTTTTGGGAAAGGGATTTGCGTATTTTGAAGAGTCGCCACCTAACGATTTAAACGATGCGTTAGGGCACCTAAGGAGTTCGATTACAACTACGTTACTAACCAGAGATTTGGGTAAGGGCTTGAAATTATCCTAAAGGAAGGTGTTAGGCACCCCTAAGGATCCACAAGTGTGGTTCCTGGCCAAATGATTTCGTGAATTTGTAAAATTAGCAAATAACAAGTAAAGGCTCAAATAAGAGGGGATTTAAGTCTTAAGCATGCAGATGTTTGAAAATAGTAAAGGAGATTACACTTTGAAAAGGATTACGAGCTAAGCATATAAAAGGTATCCTAGGTTTATAATAATATGGATCACATCAATGCAATACCCGGTAATCACTCCTCTAAGAGGGGCTACACGCGGTATTAGCGCACCGGTCATCATATCTATATTCTACCCTTCCCACCCGGTAAGGTTATTAAAAATGAGTGTTGGTCTCGACCTCTATTGCATGTTGTTACACGTCCCTTCCTATCAGCCCCGGAGGAAATTAGGACTCCTATCCTAAAGGAAGGTGCTAGGCAGACCCTCAGGTTTTAAAGGTAAAAATTCTAGGGCGACAGATAAAAAACAAGTAGGACTGCAGATAAAGGAAAGCATAGAAAGCAGATAAAGGCTCGAGTATTCCTCCACAAACAGTACACATAAACAACATGTCTCATACACAACTAAGGTCCATATTAATTCAGAATCCTAAAGCATGGTATCTAGGTGATAACACAAAGACAGATTTATTGCATAACTCAGAGAGGAAGTCTTAATCAGGCTTGCCTACTGGTTTTAAGCATGCTGACAGTTAAACATGATCACAAAGACAATTCTGATTTTATTATTTTTTTAAGTTGATTACCTAAGACTTGCCTAGGCGTGGACAGTGTATACTAATTATTTGAATAGTTAGAGGGGCTGTTGCAAAGTATTACCTACACATGTTGTTCTAAGTTGTTCAGAACATAGAATTGTTGCCAGTTGTTTTAGAGAAACTGAGTGGAGTGTTTTATACCTTTTACATGCACCGGTAGTTAGACTAGGAGTTGTTCAGTGAGTACGAATGAAATCCTAAAACATGGTATCTAATGCACAGAGATGCAGAATGATGCAGAATCAGAAGCCTAAACATGATCTCTAAATGCACAAATATTGCATTGTTTTAGCATGGTTCAGGAGAAGTAAACATGACATGTTTATTAGTGTTGTTTATCCTAAACAGGATCTCTAAGTGTACATGGAAGCGTAGGGGTTAATTAGCACATTTTTAGCACAACACTTTCGAAATGAGATGCCAATAAATGCTGAAAATAGTAAGTGTAAGACCTAGGGAACATGGTCTCTAATGCATGATCTTGCACATATGAGTCCTAAGCATGGTTTCTACCCTCTAATAGCTATAGCATGCATTTTTACACCTCCCTTTTCACTAGCCATCCCCAAAGAGTTGTTTACAACAATTATTACAGACATTTGCACGAATTACATAACTGAATAATGAAAAGAAGAAGTTATACTATATGGAGCCTACTGATAGGCCCAAAATCTATAGAATGCCTCATTACCATTCTATTCACAACCTTTCACATGATCCAGGTGTGTCAGAGTTCCCTAAGGATCTCAAGGGATCCCGGGCAGTGCTCACACCCAAATTTCATAGCCAAGATAGAGTAAGTGCAGTGTGGAATGGCCAACCTTTGTGTGTCAAAGTTCAGAGGGAGCTCAAGGGTCCCAAGGCAATGCTCACACAGAGGGGGCAGAACTTAAGGGGTCTGAGAGTAGAGTGAAAGTGCTCATAGTTTGAAAAGGTTAAGTAAGAAAACAGTTTTGGAAGAAAGACTTAATGGAAATATAACAAAAGTTTAACTGATGAAAATAATTTGAAAGAACATGAACACCAATCTCAGAACCAAGGCAGAGTCAGCATCACACAAGGACCAAGAATGATCCAACAACCACAACAGGGGGAAGGGGGTTTTAGGGACACATAGGTGCAGAGTACTGAACATGTAACAGGTAGGAGCATGCATAAACAATCAGAGATCCTAAGGGTTCAGAGGATCAGCAGGGTATAGGATGAAACTAACATGGCAGTACCAACCAGTTTAAGATAGGAGAAGATGCTCTAATCTAATGTATCAAACATAAACATGGAGATTCACATAAAGACATATTTGGAGTACACAAAGACATGCTAGATGGAATCCAAGATCCTAGTTACATGTTGAACAACAGAATAGTAAGTAAAAGCAAATTAGAAACACAATGAATTGCATCAGTAATAGAAACATGTTGGTTTGAGAGCTGAAATATGAATTAGAACATACCAGTGAAGTGAAGAAAGCAGTAACACAAAGTAGAAGATAGGAGATGCACAATAGTTAGCCTTGGCTTGCAACCGGCTAACTTAGAGTAGCAGCAAATAGATGAGAGAATAGAGAGAGTAGCAAGTTTTAGTTGTGAGAGAGGGAGTTGAACAAATTAGTGTATGCCATGGAATGAATAGAGTATATATATAGTTTGAAACTAGGTGAAAATAAGGTAATAATTAGACTGCCCAGTAATTATGGAACTCAAGGAATCAATTAGTTGCAAAATCAGTACTAGTACTCCCCTAATTGAGGGAGTTAAATTTCAAACGGTCAGAATAGGTAACAAGTAAGGAAAGGAATCGTGTATAAAAAATAAGGAAAGATTTCGAACATAGTAAGCACAAAGTAGGAAATTGGGGTCAGGTTCATAAGGTTTTAATTAAAACACTACTGTAAGAATCAATTGATAGTAAAATCAGTCATGTAATAAGGCAAGAAGTAACTAAAGGTTGCAAAAATGTTATCACAGGAAATCAATTAAAGGAAATCAATCACAGGAAATTAGGGATTCAAATAGGAGTAGTACTGATTTAAGAATCAACATAGATTATGCAGAGTAAACACACAACAGGAGAGAATCAGAAATTCAAGTAAAAATCACATAGAATCAGGGATTCAATACTAACACACAGTAAATGATTAAAGGAATTAACAAATGAACATGATATAACATGGAGGATCAAAGATTCAGAAACCCTAATGACTATAGTAGCAGCAAAATCACATAGATTTAGAGATTCATCTAAATAAAACAGTAACAACTTAGAGGGATTAAACAGAACAACTACAGCATAAGCAGAACAAGCCAAAATCAAGAACTCTAATGAGAAAAATAGGGTAAAAATCATAGGAAACTTAAGACATATTCGTGAGAGACAGAAACATAACAAATCGAAAGAAAGACCAACCTAAAATTATAATACAGTGTTAAAACTGAAGTTTTAACATAATGAATTATGAAAAAGAGTTTTTAACAAATACCGTTTAAAAATATGAACAGAATCATAGAAGAATACTTAAACTCGAGGAAATAGTTTTTTGCAGAAAGGTTTTCTAGAAACCCTATTTGGAAAACAAAATCGTTTTTAGGGGAAAATAAAGAACCTTTAAAGAAAACCTCAAAAAAACTCGAGATTTGTATAGATCTGTTACAGATCTATAAAGATCGAAAGTTTTAGAAGTTAGGGTTTCGAAGAGAGAACCCAAAAAGGAGAGAAAAACTCAAGGTTTTACTGGTTTCCAACAGAAAGTGTAAAGACCTTACTCGGACGGCCATAGGTAGCTAGAAAGATGGCATGAGACCGGAGATGGTGAGTGGACTGCCTCTGGTTCACTTGAAGGCCTCAAAATAGTGACACTCGTTCAAGGGGGGAGCCATAAGGCTGGTAGGTGGTTGAATCGCCATAGATTATAGCAAGGCGATAGCCGGAGAAGGGCCAGGTCTATTGGAGGGAGTTAAAGGGNGGAGAGAGTTGAGAGAGACGCTCAGAAGTGAATGAGAGGGAAAATGAGAGAGGGGGAGGGTAGTCTTAGGTTAATTATGGTAAGGGGATCTGGACCGTTGATTTGAATTAATCAACGGTTCAGATTGAGTGAGGGATTGGGCCGGGTAGGATTTTATGTTTGGGCTGGGTTATTGGATTAATTAATTGGGTTAGGAGTCCGGATTAATTAGGCTGGATTTTAAATAAAGAATTGCTATTGTTAAATACCCACTAAAATTAGATAAATAATTAATAACAATAGCTAATAATCATATAAAATGAAATTAAGGCTAAATAGGTGAAATTAAGGTATATAATTAATAATTTAGTATAGAAAATATAAAATGAATAATTATTGAATTAAAATGGCACAAAATGTACAATTAGGCTATAACTGCGGAATTGTTGTAATTATAGCCAAATAATGCCAAATTGGCTAATTTGTGAAATAATTAATCCTAACAGGATTAAAAATGATATATTGAGCTAGGAAATTGTCATGACCCAAAATCCTTATGGTCGTGATGGCGCCGGACATCAATGTCAGGCAAGCCAAATCATTAATTAATCTAAATAACTTTCCGGTTTTAACATTTATGAAAACATTTCCTTTCACTTTATACATATTAACCAAATAAAAATTTATTAATTAAAAATAATGGTTTGAATACTACACTTTAGCAAATATATCCCAACACATCCCAGAACCCGGTGTCACAAGTACATGAGCAATTTCTAAGAATTTATACATCATTACAAAGTCTATCCGAAATACAAATTGGACAAGGAAATTTAAAATGAAAATAAATACAGTACGAGGGAGACTCTTTCAGCTGCGGATCGCCTCCGGATGATGCAGCTCGCCTAAGTCTCCAAATCCTCCACATTACTATGAAAGTACTTGTGCAATAAAATGCACAGCAAGTGTAACATGAGTACAAAAACAACGTGTACTCATTAAGTCGCCCGCCTAACCTCAGAGAGGTAGTGACGAGAGGTTAAATTAGACACTTACTAAAGGTCAATTTAGGATATTTAAGTGTGACACTAAGCATGATTATTATAAGCAATTTATTAAAATCAGGAATAAATATTTTTCAACCCCGTTCACGTTTAACACTTTATATCTTCGTCATGTTAGTAACAATTAATCAACATGGGTGATTTAATCAAATAACAATTAATCGACGGGAAGGAACAACTTCTTCCAAAATCTTTTTAATAACTTTAAATCTCTGTCATTTCAATTGACAACTTAATATTTCAGGCCAGTAATCAGGCAAAATCATAGCAACTACGCAGTAAATATCATGCGCAAGCAATGCCGAGGGTTGAACGGCGCGGACCAACAATAATAAATTGTGCACTGCCGAAGGGTCGAACGGCTAGAACCATAGATGCATCTATCTGCCTCGCTCGCGAAACGATCATGCGATGCGGTTATATATACAAATAATACGGCTAGCCTGCTCGTGAATCATACCTGCGACTCAGGTGCTCATATGTACACATATCCACATAATAAATCCCTATTTTTTATCAAGACGCAGTTTTTATCAGGAAAGTGGTGAAATTATTCCTAAAGGAACATGAAATATAGCTTTTAAATCTTTGTTTTGAAACTCATTTACCAATTTTAATGATATTCTATAATACAACCCTACCAGGTATTTATCCATAGAGGAATTAATTCTCTTTCTAAATGATTAAGAACATGAACTCTATTCTTCTTTAGATATTCAATTACAATTTCGATTATATTAGCAGTTTAATATTACATGCAGGATTACAGGTACAACACGTAAGGCATGCTCGTGGGTCCTAGATTACCCGGACATGGAATAATAGTAGCTACGCACGGACTCCAGTCACCTCGTGCGTACGTAGCCCCCGAAAATAATAGCATATACTTAATTAATTCACCTAGGGGGACAATTCCCCCTCACAAAGTTAGAAAGGAGACTTACCTCGCTCCGAAATTTCATAACTGGCCTCCAAGCCCTTCCGATGACTCCAAACGGATGCACAACGCCCCAAAACTATCCAAACAACGACAACCCAATGAAAATATACTCTAATATTTGCAACCATTCCAAATTATATAATTTCCCAACCCTACTTAGTGAAATGACCAAAATGCCCTCGGGCCCACGTGCGCGGAATCCGAAATTTCTCGAAGATATATTCTACCCATAGCCTTACTAACTCAAATATACAATTTACTCAAATATTCATGCTCAATTCGTGGCTAAAAATCCAAATTTCTATTTTCTAGGTTTCTTTAATAATTTCCCAAATTCCTACCAATTTTTATGCCTAATCCATGAATATAATCTTGTATTTAACTTAGAGGCATGAAGGAGTTACGTACCTTGACATTGCATGAAGGAATCCTCTCTTTGAAGCCTCCCAAAATCGCCTAAGCCCAAAAAGAAATGAAGAAAAATGAACCAAAATCCTTGTTTTAAAACATTCTGCCTAGACCGATTTCCGCACCTGCGGTCCCCTTATCGCACCTGCGCTTCCGCAGGTGCGCCCAAATCTCCCGCACATGCGACCTCCTTGGCTCCAGCCAAATATCACACCTGCGGTGCCCTTAGCCGCACCTGCGGCCAAAGCCTCGCAGGTGCAGATCACACCAGATTACAACAACCTTCAGCTTTCTTCAACTTTAAATATTGATCCGTAACCATCCGGAATCCACCCGAGGCCCCCGGGACCATGTCTAATCATACCAACCTGTTCCAAAACATAATGCGGACTTGCTCAACACCTCAAATCACATCAAACAACACTGAAACCACAAATCGCACCCAAATCCCAACTTTATGAATCGCACCCAAATCCCAACCAACCCGATACAATAACATACCCGTGGAGGTGTGCCACCCGATCCGCACATAGAATTTACATAAGAAGATATAAATACGGAGCTAATTTGCTCACTATTACAAATTACTGAATATCGATCATAAGCACGCTAAGTGC